>CAUYRT010060380.1:0-48077 GCA_963574885.1 Lepilemur ruficaudatus
TCCTTCTGCCTCAGCCTCCCAAGTAGCTGGGAACTGTTTTATATTGATATTAAAAAGCAAGCTGGCCTGGTGGTGCTGATAGTCCCAGCCACCCAGGAGCTGAAGCAGGAGGATCTCTTAAGCCCAGGAGTTTAGGGCTGCAGTGAACTAGGATTGCACCACTGCACTCCAGCCTGGGTGACAGAGCAATACTGTATCTCTTAAAAAAAAAAAAAAAGGACAAAAGCATATTTATAGATTTATTTGTTTATTTTTAGGCATATAGCATTTTTAGTTTCCTACATTGATGTTTCTGAATTGTAGACTATTCAATATCATTTTGGCCAAAATTATGAAAAGTTCTGTTTCACCACAAAAACTTCATATTTTTGTTTATTTATTTTACATTTATTGGGATTGCAGGGATCCTCATTCTGGACCTTGATGCTGGCTTTCTTACTGGAAAACTAAACAGATTCCTTCTCTTCCTGTTGGAAGCTGACTAGATCTCTAGACTTGATATCTGCTGTTTGGGAGTGGGGAGTGGGTGAGGTAGTTGACTTCTTTCTAAGATGAAGCAAGGAATTTATTTTAGTTCCATATAGGAAACCAGAATGAATTAATCTTAGAACTGTATTTGGCTCAGTTTTAATGTTAACAGAATTAACATACTCAAACTAATTTAAATTATATCACACAGACCTTGATACATGGAATCATTATTTTTTAACATGCTCATAGCTGATATTTCCCGAAGTCATTTTCTTATTATATTACAAATTTCCATATTCCTACTGTGTTTGATTCTAAGATTTTGTGTTCATCGTTTATTCTGAAACTAGGCCTGGCGTGGAGACTGACGTTTGCTTTGACTGAATAGCACTCTCCTTAGAAATTAAAAATGTTTAGTTTGTATACCACTTTCTGAGGCATAAAAAGAATACCTCTTCTCTCCAACAGTATCTTGAGGTGGGGGGAGGGTTGTGGAAAGTAGTGGCTGGCTGTGGGGGGTGAGGTGAGGGGGAGGTCAGAGAGGGCGATCATAGTACCCCAAGTATAAGTAAAGAGATTGGAGTGGTAGAGAAGAGGTATGAAGAGCTTGACAGTGACCACACTGTTGCTTCAACCCTTGAATCTGGCTCCACCTCATCCTATGTGGTTTGTGACCACAGAAAATTTAACCTCTCAGCCTCAATTTCTTTAAGATAGAATGATGTCTTCCTTACAGGGTACATAATACTCCAGGGTATACATGCAACCAGTCGCCAGTGTGGTGGAGGAAAATGGTAGAGAGTCTTTCTCTTATTTTTAAAAAATTTCTATATTTTGTGCACTATTTATAATGTTTACAGTATACTAGAGCAGTAGTACCAGTAGCAGTAGCACACAACATTAAGGTATGCATGATTGGAATGTCAACAGTTTTTACAAAGGGTGCTTTTGAGATCCTTGAAGTTTAGAGACCAGGATCTAATAGAGGAAGGTAGGCCCATGTTTGGAGGCTTATTAATAGTTTGGGGGCAGTTTTAGAGGTGAATTGAGTTTGGTTAGTGGCTCTGGGAAATGAAGGAAATTGGGTTTAGGGAGCTTATTTCTGCAAGTTCATTTGGAAAATGGTGGACATAGTAAGACTGATATGTGTAATGCCTGTATGTTCTTACACTATATCATGTGTTAGAAGATCACATGGTAGAAATTTGGATAGGATACCACCCAGAAACATGAATCAGTATTAGGGAATTGCCCTTGACGCATGGATAGTTTATCCACAGATAATTGGGAGCTGACTGTGTGTATGTTTAGGTTAACAAGGTTTATTTATATTATATGATGCCACAGTACAGTCATGTTAACTATAGGCGATTATAGTTTTTCTTTGTTGTTGTTAATTACAATAGCTCTATGAAATAATTGTGAATTTGCTGTCTTTCTTAGATAAGTCAAGAGCACAGTGTTTCTTTTGGGCTCCTTAAGGATGAGTAGGTTTGTTTAATTTATCCTTCCACTAGAAAGAAACCTTTATGAGGGCGGGAATATTTGTATTTTATTCACTACTGCACACCCAGTGCCTGGCATATAGGAGACACTCATTTGTTGAGTGAATGAATCAATCTCTGCTACCTAGCACAGTAATGGATATGAGGTACTGAGTGTCTATTAAACTGAGTTGAAAGATTTGAGCATAATACCAGAAAAATTTTGGAAGGTCAACAATCCCACATCAGAATGACTAGTACACCCTTATTCCTGGGAACTCAGGAATTCCTAAAGAATAAACTTACTGTTGATAAATATGTACTTGAAAAACTAGCTAGCTAGGTAATATATACAAATACAACTTAAAAAATTATATGATAAGGCAAGACAGTGATGGGTTGTTTTAGGCCAGGTTCACTGCTTGCTGTACTTCAGTGACATTACTACTTGTTGCCTTCTCTATAGCCTTTGACACTCAACCTTCATGTGTGCCTTTGGTTTTAGGGCACTACTCTTGGTTCCTCTTGCCTTTCTTCCTGGTTCTTCCAGTGTCTGTCCTGAATCCTTTGTCTTAAAACTGGTGTACTGTTTCTGAGGGATTTCATGTTATATGAATAGAGTCCGTGATGACTCTTAAATCTATATTTTTAGCTGTTTGGAGCCTAACTCTATCAAGTTACCTACTGAATCTGTCAAGTAACCATATAAAACAGTTAAGTAAGAAAAATCCTATTAGGATTTTGATTGGGGGACTGCATTTGGTTTACAGGTTAATTTTGACAGATTTATGTTTATTCCTCCCACCCAGGAGCAAGTCTGTCTTTCTGTAGATTTAGGTTTTTTTAGTGTCTATTAATAGAATTTTATACACACACACACACACGCACACATACACACTCCTAAATATGGGTGTTGTATAACATGACTGTTTTAAAGTAGCTTTTGCTATTGTGACTCAGATCTTTTTCCATTTCATTTTCTCAGTGGTTATTAATAGTATATAGGAAAGCTATCAATTTTTATTATTTACTTACTATCCAGTTATTTTAGTGAATTTTCCCTCTGGTTGTCTGTTTTTCAGGTGATTCTTATGGATTTTCTTGTCAGACAACCACTTTTCTGCACACAATGATGGGTCTGTTTCTTCTTATTCAGTATTTTTACTTTTTCTTTTAAGTCATTGCAAGGGCTAGACCGCAGTACTGCCCAGAAGAAATGCATTGAAAGCTATAAATGGGAGTAAGATATGTAATTTTAAATTTCTGGCAGGCAATTGATTTTAATACATTGAAAATAATTATCATTTCCAATGCATAATAAATATAAAAATTATTGAGCTATTTTACATTTTTTAAAACACTAAGTCTTTGGAATTCCTTGTTTATATTTAGAGCATGTCTCTATTGAACTAGCCACATTTCAAATACTCATTAGCACTTTGGCTAATGGTTACTGCATTGGATAGCACAGAGCTAGAGCCTTCTTAACGATGTACAATAATCATGATCATAGTTGGCCTCGTTGTCTTGTTCCTTAGTTGAATGGAAATTGCTTTTCAGTGTGATGTTTACTGTTGGTTTCTGATAACTACACTTTTTTTTTAAGTTTAAAGAAGTTACTTTTGTTTCCGAGTAAGAAGTTCCTTTAAAAGTTAATAATAGATACTTTCCTTAAATACGTAAAAAAACATATACTGACATGATCACACCTTTCTCCTCCCACTTAGTTTGTTAATATAGAGGATGATAGTAATAAAGTTCTAATGGTGAAGGATCTTTGTACTCAGAGTAAATAAATCATTCTTGGTTATGGTATGTTAATCTTTTAACTCTGCTGGATTAGATATGCTGATATTTTAGGATTTTTTTTTTTCATACTCATTAGAGAGATTGTCCTGTGTGGTATGTAAGATTTTGGGATCAGCATTATATTAATATTAACTAGCTCTTGTAAAATAGGTTATAAAACTTCTGATCAATTTTGGCTTTTAAAAATATTTGTGTTTTAAAAGTTGTATCAAAGGACTATATGCACATAGTCGAGGACTTTTTAAAGTTAATTTCTTAGCAGAATGTATTTGTGAGATGTAAATTTTCTAAGTCCTTGCATGTCTGAAAATCACTTATTTTGCAAAATTTCTACTTTCATTTCATCAGAAATTTAGATGGGAGTAGAATTCTAGGTTAAAATTAATTTCCTTGAAAACATTTAAGGCATTGTTCATAGCTGCCTCACTTCCCATGTTGCTGAGACATCTGATGCCAGTAGGATTCTTACTCCTTTATAAGAAAGGTGACCATACATCCTGATTTGTCTGGAATACTCCCAAATTACACTTTTTAACAGCACCTCCTTTTACTCTGAAAATTATCCCTATTTGTTGATCAGTTGTAGAATTATTACCTTGTTTGTAGATGACCGCTTTTTGTTTTTTTTTTTAGAATCTTTTAGGCTATTTTTATACCTCATGCTCTGAGAATTTACAAGACTGTGTCTAGAGGTCAGTTATTTTTTCCCTCATTCATCCTCTCAGCCTTTCAAACTGAAGACTAGTGTGTATTAGCTCTGGGATATTTTATTGTAGAAGGCTTCAGTAATTCTTCCACTGTATTTTTTTTCCTCTCCTTCAGGAACTCCTTGTAGTGGAACTTGTATCTCTTGGATTGACACTGTATTTTTAAATATGAGTCAATTGTTTTACTCTCCTTTACCTCTTTGCTTTTCTTTTCTTTTTTGGATCCATTGATTTACAGGATAAAGATGTTTTTGCTTTTCTTTCTGAGAAATATTCTCAACCTCGTTTTCTGATACTTGTATTGACTTATTAATTTCAGCTGCTATTATTAATATCTAAGAGCTTTTTCTTATTTTTATTCTATATAGCATCCCATTCTTATTTCATAGATGCAGTAGCCTCTCTTATCCTTTAAAGAATATTGATTACATACACATATTTAGAAATTTCTCCCATTTCCTACATTGTCTGTTTTCATTGGGATACCTTTTCACAGCTGTTTGTTTTTGTCTCTTTCTTTCATAGTGATGGTTTTTCACGAATACCTGGTAATTCAGAACTTTATCTTCTGTCTGGATTTTTAGTTTTTAAGTGATTTTCTTGTTTCTAATTTCTTTTTCCCACCAATAAATTCTTAACATTGGCACAGAATTTAACATTATGAAACGGTGATCTGATTATGTCATTCTCTTACATAAAAATTAGATGACTTTTCAGAGACCTGGATAATGTCTCAACCACTTACTGCAGCATACAGTCACAGTGGCAATGAGGAGACTGCATTTATTTCCTAGGGCTGCTGCAACAAACCACCACAAATTTGGTGGTTTAAAACAACAGAAATTTATTCTTACAGTTAATAGAGGCTAAAAGTTTGAATCTGTGTTACTGGGCTGATGTTAAGGTGTTTGCAGAGCTTTGCTCCCTCTAAAGTCCCCGGGGAAGAATCCATTCCTTGCGTCTTCCTGCTTCCAGTGGCTGCTGGCACTCCTTTTATCAGTCCAGCCTTTCAGGCCAACATCTTCAAATCTCTCTGCTCCATCTTCACCTCATCTTCTGCTCTGTGTGTGTTAACCCTGCCTCCCTCTCATAAGGTCACTTGTGATGGCAAGTGTCCCTCCCTGCCCTTTAACCTCTGGCAATCACTGATTTTTCAGATTGTCTTTTTACACTTAGTAATATGCATTTCAGTTTCTCCCATGTCTTGTCATGACTTGATAGCTCATTTATTTTTAGCGTTGACTCTGTTCCGTTGTCTGGATGTACCATAGCTTGCTTATTCATACCCACTGAAGGACATGTTGGTTGCTTCCTAGTTTTGGCAATTGTGAATAAAGCTGCCATAAACATTCATGTGCAGTGTTTTCTTTTTGTTTTTTTTTTTTTTTTTGGTTAATGTGTTTTCTTTTTTCTTTTTCTTTTTTTTTTTTTGAGACAGAGTCTGACTCTGTTGCCCTGGCTAGAGTGCCGTGGCATCAGCCTACCCCACAGCAACCTCAGACGTCTGGGCTCCAGTGATCCTACTGCCTTAGCCTCCTGGGTAGCTGGGTCTATAGGCATGCGCCACCGTGCCTGGCTAATTTTATATATATATATTTAGTTGTCCAGCTAATTTTTCTATTTTTAGTAGAGACGGGGGTCTCAGTCTTGCTCAGGCTGGTCTCGAACTCCTGACCTCAAGTGATCCTCCTGCCTCCCAGAGTGCTAGGATTACAGGCGTGAGCCTCCGCGCCCAGCTGGTGAATGTGTTTTCAGCTGTTTTGGGTAAGTGCCAGGGAGCATATGTTAAGAGTGTGTTTAGCTTGATAAGACACTGCCACGCTTCCAAAGTGGCTGTACCGTTTTGCATTCCCACCAGCAGCGAATGAGAGCTGCTTTTGTTCCACATCCTTGCCAGGATTTGGTGTTAGCGGTTTGTATTTTGGCCATTCTAATAGGTGTATAAAATATATACTATATATTTTTCGGGAAAGGTTAAATAATAAAATGCCATTTGCTAGTGTGATAGATGACTCACCAGAAATTTTCCTATGAGGTTTAGAAGTGACATATCTCTAGGAAAATGTTGGTATTTGGCTCTCCTTACCTAGACTAAGAGTAGTAATGCTTGTCTTATGTGTTTGTTTTGACAGATATTGACACAAGGGTGAAGGCCTCTTACCATTGTCTGCTGGTAAAATATTTAGGTTTTTTATTATATTTCTTTTATTAGGCATAAAATATATTAGGTTAAAACTAAGTGTGGCTACACCGAGCAAAAAAATTTGAAATTCTTCCCATTTTGTGACTGTAGAATTATGAAAGTTATGAGAAGGTAGTTTTATACTTAATTCCATATAAACCCACTGGGACATTAATACATATTATTTAGCAATATTGCCTACCTTTTCTCAATTTGAATTTCGTTAAGTATCTGTGTAAGGGATTTGAACTCAATAGCCTCCTTATTTTGCAAAGTTTGGCACTAATTAGAGTGTTAGTACTGTTTCAACATGTGGTGGTCATTTATTAATAAAATTGGTGTTAGTGTTACTATAAATTTATAACTGGACATTTTAGTAGAAGTTGTAGGTTCAAGGTCAGGAAAACAGCAGTGGATATTTTTGTTAACCTGTAGTTTCTGCGTGATTATAATTATCATGGAGTATAAGAAATGTAGCACACTTTGTGATGTTTTGGGGCAAGAATTTAAGGCTCAAATGACCTGAAGGTTTTTATCATTCTGTGAAGTGAAAGTAAAAACTACCATAGGAAATAGTTTATGTTGGTAGAGTGCTTTGATGAGATAAAAGCATTTTATTCATTAGAATTATGATTGTTGACATTTATCTTCTTTTTCAGAAGATCATTTCAAAGTCTTCGTTTACATCAGTTGAATTTGGTATTCTTTACATTTTTGGGTGATTTTAAAAAGAAATTACACAAGTAATATGTTTATTATTAAAAACTGTAAACAGTATAGAAGTGTGTAAGTAAATGAGAAACTTACCTGTTCCCCTTTTTCTTTTGCTAGGGATTACCCCTTAACAATATGGAATGTGTCCTTCCCGATTTCTTATGTACATATCCAAAATTACCATCTTTTAATGAAGCAGGTGTGCTGGAAAAAGGAATATAGTCTGCCCACTTTAAAATACACTTCACTTGGTTTTAGACATTTCCTTGCCTGTATCTCTCTGAAGGATATACGTGGCCAAATGAAGAGTGACTTAGTAAACACAGTACTACTATACATATTTCTTCTAATGGTTAGTGGGTTATAGCAGCGGTCCCCAACCTTTCTGGTACCAGGGACCAGTTTCATGGAAGCAATTTTTCCTTGAGTGTGGGTCGTGCAGAGCTCAGGTGGTGACGTGAGCGACGGGGTGAGGCTGTACATACATATGATGACTCTTCGCTCACTCACTCACCCTCTGCTCACTTCCTGCTCTGCAGCCCGGTTCATAAGTTTCAGGGAAGACAATTTTTCCACGGATTGAGGCGGTACAGGGGTGGGAGGAGCTCAGGCGGTGATGTGTGGCCTGGTTGCGAACAGGTGGTGGGGTTGGGGACCACAGGGTTGTGGGAACCCCAAACTTCGAATTCCTAGCTAAGAATGCATCAATAGAATTTAGATTTGCAATAAAATTGAAATTGCAAAAATAATTTATGGCATGTTAAATAATGGATTTTAAACAGTAAGGCATTTATAGAAATGACTAATTACTGTTGCCTTTGTGGAGGCTGAGCTAGGTTTGGGTAGATGGAGAAATTATTTTGGAGCTTTAGTACATTGCTTGTGTTCAACATAGGGCACTTAGGACACTTGAGGAAGATGGAGAAAGACATCAGAAACTGGAGGTGGAAGGGTGGTGAATGGGGAAAAGCAGTACGGTACAGTGATAAAGGTAGCTTTCTCTGTCATAATTTTGCCTAGCTTGGAAAGGTACCTAAAAAGAGGAAGAAAACTTGTAATCATGTTACATAGGTTAACTATATAATGAAGTAAAAGGCATGCCATAAACTACCTAGGAACCCTTGAAGTGTCTTGAATTCTGAAACTTAAAACCTAATCCTTTCACAGTTGGGAACACTGCCCATGTTTAGAAGTCCTGTGACTTAAGAAAGAAAGGATGTGAAAACTGAAGCTGATTCACATGTGTACATGTCCTTTGTGTGATTGTGAGTTAAAGCATTTTAAATTCCTTAAAAAATCTAGGGCAGCAGATTTTGATTATAGAATTTTATATTCATTTTCATGTTTTCAGAAGTCCATCTAAAAATGACATAGAATTTGAAAGAGAACATTAACAAATAGAATTATGTATGAATAAATTTAAACTATTACAGCCGTTATTTAATGTTTTGAATCTGTTAGGGGTTTGCAGCAAGTTCGTTACTCTCATTTTTTTCTTGATGTTTAGTTATATGGATAATACAAATTCATATTTAAATATTTTATAGGTTAGGTAAGTTTTGATGCTTAATTGCTTATCTTGATGACCCAGTGTTTCATATTCATATGGTAGCAGGAAATTTTGTTTACATATATATATCCCTGTGTAGAGAAATTATTCAGAACATTTTCCTTTGTATGTGAAAGGGACCTAGATTAGAAGCCTGGAAGGAGACGAGGACAGCAGCAGGGTGCTACTCCCTTGGTTTAACAAGAACAGGTTTCTTAGAGTCTGGCCAAATATTTCTCATAGCTATTTGAGGTGGATCTCTTTTTTCCTGTGCCTTCTATTTTTAAAATGTAATCTAGTTTTTGAACACTTATGGAAAAGCTGCAGAGGCCAGAAAATGGCATACCAGAGAATGAAGGTGAGGAGAGGGAAGATAACTGTTTATCTTAGTAGCTTTGATTTTGAAACATGCTGTTTAGGAAAAGCTTTTTTAGCGGTAAAATAATTGGAAATTTGTAGAAAGAAGAAAATACTATATGTAAAAAATTAAAAAAGGAAAACTAAAAAATTGAATAATATATGAATAAAATACGGTACAAGACTAAGTACCGAATGAAGGACGTAATCGCATGTCTAAGCCTTTTTAGCTTTTTAACTTTCAGGTAATACAATGAAGGTAATGTAATGTCAGCTGCGATGCAGGCAATTTATTCTGTAGTTGTATGCATTTCCACAACATGCAAGTTCTAATTATGTATATTTGCTTTTTCTTAAGTTTGTTTTTTAACTGATCTACCCAAATATATAAATAAGAAACTGGGCTTTGGGGGGTGGGGAAGGGAATGGAGGAAGAGAAAAGAAAAGGAAATAAATACCCAAGGAATCTTAACTGAACAATATATAAATTCTTGAAATTAAAAGAAAAGGTATTCTGGGTAGATAGATTGCAAAATTATTCTAACATATTTTCGCTCTTACTCATAAATGGACTAAGCAATTTTAAAATCATCTTGAAAATCTTAATTCAGAAACTTTAATCCTTTTACATTCTCAAAGGCTAACCTTACCTGAAGAGCCATCTTCTCTCAGTCATTCATGCTTTACTTTCCTCATTATAAGTATTTTTACTTTTGCTAATTTGTATGTTTGGGGCTGGTTATGTTTTGCCTCTGGCCTTTGAATTTTCTTTAATTTTTTATTTCACTCTGGGGAAGAGAACAGGTAAATTCAAAAGTGCATTTGTTAATCCAACTAAAACAGGAGGTCAGGATGAATAAATGAAAACAGATTGTGTCCAATGCATATAAACTGATGTAAGTGTGTGTGTGTGTGTGTATGGGGTGATGGTGGTGGTAGTTTGAAGCAATTAGTTCTCCTTTACTTGTCTGGAAACTTAACCCAGATCTGAGCCTATCCCATCTTCGGTGGATAAATCTGTCAAACACCAGCACATTCTTACTTAGATTGTCTGTATTATATTGTCCTTAACAATAGTGTTTTTTGTTGTTGTTAAGGTAGTACATTCACGTGAGTGAAAAATGAAACGGAAGCCAGGTGCAGTGGTGTACCTTCGTACCTGAGAGGCAAAGGGAAAAGGAGTGGAAGTCTTTCCCCATCCTCTTTTTCTTGCACCTGTTCATTTACTCACCATGGATTTAATTTGATCTGATTGGAGAAGGTTAGAATTTTTTTGAAATGGATCTTAGAAATCTTTTCATTGAGTGATTTTTTTTCCTTTCATTTCTTTTTTTTGTTAGAGCAGGGAACTTTTTTTCTTACAGAGTACTTTGTATAGAAGACAATTCCTCAGGTTGGTTAAATCTTCATTATTTTTTTGATAGCTGTCAGTACTCCTAAATTGATTTTGGAGCCCTTATGCATCAGTAAAATACAGTGTTAAATTTGATGCAGTTGAATTACTAATACATCAATATTAATGTTGAGCAAATGAGGATTTAGTGACCTGGTCAAGATCTCATAGTAATTGGTGGCAGAGTTGAGATTAGTGTGTGTATGTGTGTGTTTAAAATCTCTGTTTTGTATCAAACTGAAAAAAGTATGCATTCCCATGTCTAATTTTTATTTCCTATTGATTTTTATCTAGAAGAGGGAATAAAAGTTTTTTTTTTTTTAATGTGTCTCTATCAGGTTTGGGGAAATCAAGGGAATTGTATTTACAGTTTAAGGAGAATACTCAAGAGTCCTCCTATTTTTTCCAACTGTCACAATAAAAGGACTGAAAAAGTTTAATTAAATATATGCATGGGAAAGACTTGTTAAATGTCTCTCCCTCCCTTCCAATATGTTTCTTTAGTGCCAGAATTTCATTTTTTAAGGTTAGAATAAATACAAACTTGTTTTCTTAAAAAGAAAATACCAAATTATTATTTCCTCATAAAACTTGTTAGTTATAAATTGAAACTTCATGTAGTCCAGATGGTAATATGACTAAGTCTTCTAATGTCTTTAGTCGACTTTCCTGTCTAGAATTTCTTGACCATTTTATTGTGGTATTAAGGAAGTACTTGCACAGGTTAATGATCTGTATTTCAGCCCTGCAATCATTACAATGCCATATAGCAATAACAAACATGGGGTCAGAGTTGAAATCTTCAAAGTTGTTTAAAGATTATGTTAATATTTGGAGATTTAGAAAATCCTTTGTCTTTAATTCACTAAGAGTGAGAACCAGTGTTTATGTGTAGTAATTAGCCTGTGTGTTGATATTTCTAAGAATTTAAAATAACTTTCCCACCTTTGAATCTCAGATTGTGTGTGTGTGTGTGTGTGTGTGTGTGTGTGTGTGTGTGTGTGTGTGTTGGGAGCAGGATATATAGTCACTGAATGTTTTAAAGCTATTCTCCTGAACCAGATATGTATTTTTAGTATGTTTTTAGCCTTGGAAAGCCAAGAAGGAAGCATGTTCATCAGAACCACGGCCCTCTGAAGAAACTCTTTTCTGATAGCAAATAATAGTTGCTGGTTGCACTTTCCATTACAACTCTGAGAGACTAGTTCTGGGAAGGAACTAGTTGTTTCTGCTCTTCTTGACCCCAGTTTCTTATTTCAAAATAAATGATTTGCATCATTCATCTGGGACTTTTCAGTTTTTGTAAAATGTGTGTGACTATGACTTGACTTTTGTGGAAAGGAAAATCTCAAAAATAGTGTAGTGAAGAACTTTTTTTTTTAAATCTTTTTTCCCCTCTAACAATAAAGTATTAACTATAGAGTTTATTTAGGAAGGGTGGGGGCATTAAAAAATTTGGATGTGCTTTAAAGA
Source organism: Lepilemur ruficaudatus (assembly GCA_963574885.1). Taxonomy (NCBI): domain Eukaryota; kingdom Metazoa; phylum Chordata; class Mammalia; order Primates; family Lepilemuridae; genus Lepilemur; species Lepilemur ruficaudatus. The sequence continues at coordinate 12,140 of CAUYRT010060380.1, forward strand.
GGCAGGTAGAATAAAATCCCTCCCTACCTGTTGGCTGTAAGTGCCTTTGGGCACGATATATTTGAAATTGTTTTTCTGTGAGAATTAAACAAGATAATATATATTAATAATAAGCTCTCTGCAGAGTGCCTGCTTGATTGGTACTCACAATTATTTCCCACATATTACAAGCTTGGTGAAAAATTCTAGGCACATTTCATGCTAAGCAAATACAGATTCTTTGATATCTAGCATTGTGGAATCCACTCATTTATACTTCATTAGAGATAAGATGCTAAGCTATATATTTTTTTCCAGATATAAACAATTATATACTGTTGATGCATGTTTGTGTGTTATAGGCTGAAAGGAAAATACAGAGGAGGAAATCAGATTGGTGGGCAGGATTAACCAAAGATAAATTGTGCCCACTCTGGAGCATTTTATTCTGCCTTCCTCTCTCTTTCCTGGTACCCTTCCTCTGCTGCTTTGAGTTTGTGGGAACATTTCCAAGTGTTGGGGTTCCTCCCTTGCTCTGGAAGTCTTGCTTTCAGGACCTCTTTTGTGACAGAGGTAAATGGGGGGGATTAAAAGACCTGCTTGCTGTATTAGTAGAATGTGAATATAATGGCTTTATCATTTCCCTTCTGTGGGTATTGCAAGTGTCTTAGATTCTGAGGGTAACTCCCATGTTCTTTGTTCAGTTCACCAGCTTAGTGGAGGTTAATTTTATAAGCCTACCAATTTTGGATTGAGATACTATGCTGCATCTCTCCTGAGCCTAAGAGATTTTTAAAATGTCTGTTTCTAGGTAGCCGCAACCAGATCTAAGCAGGTAGAACCATTTAATATATTAATATGAATGTGATCCCTGTGGCAACCTACTCCTTACCTGTTTCTCTGTTACTAAAATACATGTCCTCTCCATTAGAACCTTTTCATATGAGTATTTGTAGCATTTTTTTTTTTTCCGTAAAATTCAGAGTTACTGTAGAAGGATATTGCTAATGCTCCTTAGTAGGAACATCAACTTCATATACTCTGGAAGTATATCATTGGGAGTGGTTTGTGGGTGGATATTAAGTTCCATTAGTTTATGTACAGTTGTTTCCATAGCCCTCCTGTTCTTCAGCTTTCTGACAATGACAGAAAATCCTGTCTGCCCTCCTCCTCCTCCATTCTTTCGAAGTCTCCAGTGTTCTAAGGAAAAGATCTTCCCTTACATTTAATCATTATGATTTAAATCAATTGCTACTTAGAATATAATATGTAAATAACTTTTTGAAATAATGCAACTGACCATTTACATAGATAGAGCATTTTAAAAACACATTTTAAGTGTTTGAACCTAGCTATTAATATCACACAATTTCGTATTTTAGGATTTAGTTGTTTACTCATTTATTGTTGTATAAATAATGATAAGTCATTTTAATGCTGTTAAACTTGACTCATCTTGTTATTTAGCAGTTCTGAGTGTAGTGAAGGTGGGGGTTGTTTTATTCTTTGTGCTGGAAGATTAATGTACTTCGACGCATTAATCCCTGCCCCCTCCTCCCTGTTCTCTCCTCTTTTTCTCTTTTCCTATTCTTTCTTGAACCTTTTTCATTTAAACTTTGGTCCTTAACATGGCATTTTCCAAGGTCAACAGAGACCTTCATATTGTCAAATCCATTGTTTAATTCTCAGGCTCATCTTTTATTTATTTATTTTTTTAATTAATTTTTAATTTTTTATTTTTTGTGGTGAAATAAACAATGTTTGCCACTGTAGTTATCTTTAAGTGTACAATTCACTTTATACATATACGTTGTGTGCAACCATTATATGTGCTTAATATGTGCTTGCTTTTCTGTCGAATAGAGTTCCAAATGTGGGATTATAAAAGGTATGTGTGTTTTTTTAAAATTCTGATTACTTTCTTTGGTGGACTCTGGATATTGCAGTCTTTTTTTGTGTGTGTGAAACTATTGTTTGAGAATTGGTATGGCTTCACTTTAATCTTGATTACAAGTTAAGGGAAATATATTGACATCTGTGTATCAGCCACCTGCATTTCCTTTGTGTAGATACTGGGGCAGTATGGAAGGGTGCGAAGGTATGTCTGAGTAATCTGAAATAACCTTGGAGGTAATTCTAATATGATTGGCCCATGGACCACATTTGAAAAACACTGTTGTAAATCTATATTTGGAGCAGTATGGTATTAGGAAAGCACTAGAAACATATCCAAGTGTGAATGAGAAGTTATCTAATGAAGGTGACATTTTTGTTAATTGGAAAAAGTGTGGTTTATTTAATAAATAATTTAGGCAATTCATCTGAGGGGAAAGAAATTACGCAAAAAAGAAAATACGCAAAAATAAACTCTTGATTAAAGATCTAGATGTAAAAATTAGATAAATATTAGAAAAAATACAGAAGACCATGAGTTTAAGGTTGGGTAAGGCCTTGTTAAACTAGATTGGAAATCTAGAAGCTATGAAAGAAAAGATTGACAGATTTAACTGGTCAGGTTTACTTTTTAAAGGTCATACTCATGTTAGGGTGTGGTTACATAAAAACAGTACCTATTTTTTGAAGAACTAATTTTCCTCATGCTCTAGATTTTTCACAGCCCCTTTAGCAAATATGCAATTGCCCAAATTCATGACCTTTAATTTATCTAGAACATTTTGGAAAATTCAATGTCTTAATGGAATGTGGCTGGATATCTAGGCTGTACTTGACATCATTGAACAGTTAATCCATGGCTTTCCCCTCCCTTGGCTTTTGTAACACTGCCATCTCCTGGTTCTCCTGCTTTATTGGTCTCCTCAATGGGATTTCCTTCCCTCAGTCCTGTGGATTGGTGTCATCCCCAAGTTTTCTGTCCTTGCACTTGATCTTAGAGATTTCCCATGTGTTCTCTTTGGGCATTCTCATCTTTCATCTCATTATAGCTCCAAAATATGTGCTTTTCGTTCTCTCAGCGTTCACAGTTTATGTATATTTGGATGACTCACAGGCATCTTAAACCCTTATTTTCAAGACTATTCATCTCCTATCCACTGACCATCCAGACACTGACCAGTTCTTTCACTACTTGTATTTCTGTCTGGGTTGAAGGCACCAAAACGATTTTCTCTTTTTGCATTGCCGCTACTCTAATTCATGACATAGTTCTGTTCAGTATTTAGATACGGAAACTACCCACACTCTATGAGGCAGACACAGATTGTAGTTCTTAAGAAGGACTAGAGGAACAACTGCAGCCTTTGCCACTCTGAGAAGCTGCTGGCCTCCTGATCTAGGAGTAAAGAATTATTTCAGCGGTCTGGTCTGTTATCTAATTGACTTGCCTCTAGCTTCTGCTGTCTTCACATTATCTTTTACATATAGTTATTTTCTAAAACTGTGTGTTTGGGTACGTTAGAATGCAAACTGAATTCCTTTTGCTAGCATCAAAAGGGCACAACAGTTTGATTTTTCTCATCTCCTCACCCCACCTTGCTCTGCTGGTTTGCTTATTATTTATTAAAACCATGCTGCTTTTGATGTTTGGTCAAATTATATGGTGTTATCTCTTCAAAAAAACTCCATCCCCACCCCTACTTCCCAACACCTGTCCTCCCTTCCACTTGTCCTCAGCCTTTAAGATCATGATAAATTACTATTTGGTTCAAGAAGATTTCTCAGAAAATGTAAGAAGTAGCCTCCACTTGTTACTGTACTATTCCTGAAACACTATTTGCACTCAATGATTAATAGTAACTAGAAGTTTTATAGTTGTGGCCCTGACATTTAGGCCTGTGATCCATTTTGAGTTAGTTCTTTGTATGATACAAGGAAGGGGTCCAGTTTTATTCTGTTACATGTTAATATTCAGTTGTTGCAGCACCATTCATTGAAAAGACTATTCTTTTCATATTGAATTCTCTTGCTACCCTGTTGAAATTCACTTGTCAGTAATACAAAGATTTATTTCTGGACTCTTAGATCTGTTCCATTGATCTGTATGTCTGTTCTTTTGCCAGTACTGCATTGCCTTAATTACTGTTGCTTTGTATTAATAGAAAGTTTTAAATCAAGATATGTGAGGCCTCCAAGTTTGTTGTTTTTCAAGATTGTTTTGATTGTTCTGGGTAGTTTGGCTATCCATGTGAATTTTAGGATCAGGGTACCAGTTCTGTATAAAAGCTTGCTGAGATTATGACAAGAATTATTTAGGGGCAGTAGTGGAGTGATCCCTTTCCTTCCCATAATAAAGGGTTGTGGCCTACACCCCATAACAAAAACATATTAACAAGAGAAAAGCATAACAAATTTATCATGTGCACGTGTGTACGGGAGTCATAGGGAATATGAATTCAAAGCGGAGCCAGATGGTTGAGGCTTAAATGCTTTTTTTTAATAGAGGAGAGGGAAATAGGGAAATGAATGGGCCTATAGGGGCAGAAAGGCACAAGAACATAGGTTGTCTTACTATACAAATAAAATACTCCAAGTAAACTCAGCTGCCCTCTGAAGAACAGATGAAAAGTTTATCTGGGCACTGTGATGATTCCTGGTCTCTCTTCTTTTTGGGTGGTTGATCTTTGCTGGTTATTTGATGAGATTCCTAGTGGGTGGGGGGGTGTCTTAAGACAATTACATTTATTTTTTTTCCTTTTTCCTTTTTAATTATTATGAGTACATAATAGTTGTGTATCTTTATAGGGTACATGTGATATGTTTTAATGTACACATACAGTGTGAATTAATCAAATCAGGGTAATTGATAATTGGGTATCCATCACCTCATACCTTTATCATTTTTTTTTTTTTTTTTTAGACAGAGTCTCACTCCGTTGCCCAGGCGAGAGTGCCATGGCGTCAGCCTAGCTCACAGCAACCTCAAACTCCTGGGCTCAAGTGATCCTCCTGCCTCAGCCTCCCAAGTAGCTGGGACTACAGGCATGCGCCACCATGCCCGGCTAATTTTTCTATATATGTTTTTAGTTGGCCCATTAATTTCTTTCTATTTATAGTAGAGACAGGGTCTCTCTCTTGCTCAGGCTGGTTTCGAACTCCTGACCTTGAGTGATCCGCCCGCCTCAGCCTCCCAGAGTGCTAGGATTACAGGCGCGAGCCACCATGCCTGGCCAGCCACTGCGCCTGGCCTATCATTTCTTTGTGTTAGGAACATTCCAATTCCACTCTTAGTTATTTTAAAGTACACTCTAACTTACTGTTGTTATACTTCGTTGTGCTATCAAATATTGTTCATTCTAACTATATTTTTGCAACCATTAACCATCCCACTTTATTCCCCCCCTCCCCGTGGTACCCTTCCCAGACTCTGGTAACCATCCTGCTCTGTCTCCATGAGATCAATTGCTTTTAATATTTAGCTACCACATGTTAGTGAGAACATGTGAGATTTGTCTTTCTGTGCTTGGCTTATTTCACTTATCAAAATGTTCTCCATTTCCATCCATGTTGTTGCAAATGGCAGGATTTCATTCTTTTTGTGGCTATATAATATTCCATTGTATATATGCACCACAGTTTCGTTGTCTGTTCATCCACTGATGGATGCTTAGGTTGATTCCATCTCTTGGTTATTGTGAATAGTGCTGCAATAAACATGGGAGTGCAGGTACCTTTTTGATAAACTGAATTCTCCTCCTTTGGGTATATACCCAAAAGTGGGGTTGCTGGATCATATGGTAGTTTTATTTTTAGTTTTTTGAGGTACTTCCATACTGTTCTCCATGGTGGTTACGCTAATTTACATTCTCACCAACAGTTTATATGGGTTCCCCTTTCTCCACATCCTCAACAGCATTCGTTATTGCCTGTCTTTTTGATAAAAGCCATTTTAACTGGGATGAGATGATACCTTATTGTAATTTTGATTCACATTTCTCTGCTGACTAATGATGCTGAGCATTTTTTTCATATACCCATTGGCCATCTGTATAAGATAGTTGTGTTTCTTAAGAAGATTTCTTAGATGAGGACATTTGAGAATCTCTCCCTGAGCTTGGGGAGGGGAGAACAAGACAAGGTTAGAGGGACCTTGATTCTCGCACTTCTGGCCTCAAGCAGTACTCCCGCCTCAGCCTCCCAAAGTGCTAGGATTACAGGCTAGAACCACCGTGCCCAGCCATTTAAACATTAAGTCTTCTCCATGAACAGGGATGTTTTTCTATTTATTTAGGTCTTCTTTAATATCTTTCAACAGTGTTTTATGGTTTTCAGAGTATAAGTTTTGTACTTTTTGTTGTATCTGTTCCTAAGTATTGTGTCTGATGGTATTGTAAATATAATTGTTTTTGTAATTTCATTTTCTGATTATTCATTGCTAGTACATAGAAATACATTGATTTTTCTGTATTCATCTTTAAAGAAAGAAACTATTTCTCTAGTTACAACTCTTCTGACACTAAATGTGTGACACCAAGCAATTCTCCATTTCTCTGAAGACCAACTGGGTATAATTTAATTCAATTCTCAGAATAACTACCCAGAGTTACCACAAATCCCACAGGTTAAGGGCTCGTTCTCACAAGGATGCCCCCCACTTCAAATGCCAGTTGCAAGTAGGGGGTCCCCAGATTACTCACACTTGTGTCTGACTTGGCTACAAATTGGGCATTTTCTACAACCTCCTCCTCAAGTGTGATAATTTGCTATAATGAACTCAAGGAAATGCTTTATTATTACCGGTTTATTATAAAGGTTACAATGGACAGTTCAAATGAACAGGCAGATGAAGAGGTACATGGGATGAGGTCTGGACCCGTCTGGAGTACAGGAGCTTCTGTTCCTGTGGAGTGGGAGTGGGACACCCTCTAGCATGTGGATGGTGGTTTAGGGTTTTTATGGAGGTCCTGTTACATGGGCATGATTGATTAAATCTTTGGCCATTGGTGATTAGCTGAGTCTCCATGCTCTCTCCTCATATGTTGGGGGATGGGGCTGACAGTTCCAATCCTCTAATCATATGCTTGGTTCCTTTAGCAAGCAGCCCCCCTCCTCTAAGAGTCACCTCAGTAAAATCTCAGGTATGGTTGAAAGGGCCTTGTTATTAATAAGCAAAGACTTTCTTCTTAGCCCCATTGCTCAAAAATCCAAAGCTTTTAGGAGCTCTGTGCCAGGGAACAGGGATAAAGACCAAAAATATATTTCTTATTATGTCACAGTAATCACAATCTTGTATCCTGCAACCTTGCTGAACTGTTTTTATTAGTTCTGATAGTTTCTTAGTGGATTCCTTAGGATTTTCTGTATACATAATCATGTCATCTGTAACTATAGTTTTTTAAATCGTATTTTTATTTCAAAATGTAAACATGGAAAATTATATTTCAGAGAGAGTACTTAGATAACATCATTCTCCTGGGGTATTAGGATGCATTTAGTCTTTGCAACTCTTATGTCCTAGGAGTAGCAAGACCATTAGTTTTCATTTTGTCATTTTCCTGCACAGAAATCTTCAATGGCTCCCCAAGATCTTTATGCCAAAAATCTAGCTTCTTAGTCTACCAGCAGTACTGCGTATTTTTCCCCAGCATAGGTACATGACACACTTTCTCTCTTCCTTGTGAGTCTCTGTTCAGATATCACTTGCCCTCCAGACTCTGACTACCTACATGATAGAGCTTCTTTCCAGCTTTGCCCAGGTCACTTTGTTTTCTTTGATAATGTATTTTGTAGTGCTCTGGAGACCACTCCAGCATTTATCACCACCTGGCATGTATGTATGCATGCATACATACGTATATATTTGCTTGTCTACCTCTCCCATTGAATGTGTAGGTTCCATGAGAGTGGGACTTAGGCTGTTTTGTTCACTGTTATGTCGCCACTACTTACAATAATATCTAACATCTTTTTAATAAATATCATGAATGCAAAGTACAGAACGACCAAATTTTACTACGTTCTTGCTTCACAATGTAACCTGCCTAAATTGAAAAAGATCTAGACCGACCATAGGAAATGAATTTTATGTGTTTGCCAACTCCAGTTGGTTGTTGCTGCCTAGGGTAAGAATGGGGCTCACAGGGAAAGAATGCAGATTATTTAGCGATGACTGCTGGGGCCCCCTGACTGCTAGGGCCCCTAGAGAGGAGCATGTGACCTATATGCAAAGTATTTGCCATTCCTAATGCAGTGAGATGCTAAAGAATAGGAAATGGGTAAGTTTTTGGTCTCTTATTTTTTCTTTCTCTTCTGGCTTGCTTCCTTTTTACTACTGGGAAATGTTTGTGGATACTTGGGGTTAGGATGGAAAGGCCACCTGTTTATGGTATGGTGTAGAAACTTTTCTGTGTAATTCCATTGTTAATAGATATGGTACAAATGAGTCTCTTAGAAATATCAGGACATTGCAGGGGGCTGGTGTACTAGCCTCTGCCTGATTGAAAAAATAATAATTTGCCTATGTAATATGAAGAATTTTTCTTTAAAGTTATTTTAAAATTATTTTGAACTAATATTTTTCTTTTTCTTCCTTCTAGATTCTTGCTGAAATCTGTTAATTCTACTTTTTGAGCACACATGAATAACCACGTATCTTCAAAACCATCTACCATGAAGCTAAAACATACCATCAACCCCATTCTTTTATATTTCATACATTTTATAATATCACTTTATACTATTTTAACATACATTCCATTTTATTTTTTCTCTGAGTCAAGAAAAGAAAAATCAAACAAAATTAAAGCAAAGCCTATAAATTCAAAACCTGAGTCTGCATACAGATCTATTAATAGTTTGGATGGTTTGGCTTCAGTATTATACCCTGGATGTGATACACTAGATAAAGTTTTTGTGTATGCAAAAAACAAATTTAAGAACAAAAGACTCTTGGGAACACGTGAAATTTTAAATGAGGAAGATGAAGTACAACCAAATGGAAAAATTTTTAAAAAGGTAAGGTAATCTTTCATTGCCTTTGAATGCCTTCTGAACAAAGTATACTCTTAGAAACGATAGCAAAGGACAGGCATAGCCTACTTTTGTTGGAATTTGTTGATGTTGTAGGAGAAACAGTATAGAAAGAGGACTAGACTGTGCTCTAATCTCTTTCTGTACTTATCAGCACTGATTTGTTCTGAATTCTCAGAAAGACATTGAGAATACCCACTGGTGTCGAGCTCTTCTGAGCCTGCCTGTCTGCCGGGCTTGGAATAGAATGTCTAGGGCAGTTTTGGGTATGAAACCATATTTGGTTTCCAGAAGCACCTAAGTGCTTGAAATGGCTCTGAGTTTTGGGGTGTGAACTGCTGTTTTTGATTTTGATGTGGGTTGCAGTGGGTGCTTAATGTCCTGGTAATTTGGTCGTGGCAATTGTGTGTTTCTTAAAGGAATTTCTCTTCACAAATATAGAGGAACCTGCCATTGTTAATTTGAAACAGAAGATACGATGATGTCTATAGAGGCAGCATAACACTGATTAAGATCCTGGACTCCAGACCAAGACTATAGGTTTGAATCTTGGATTTGCCACTTACTAGTGTTGTGACCTTGGAAAAGTGATTAATTAATTTTTTTAAGAGACAAGGTCATGCTCGGTAGTCCAGGCTGGAGTGTAGTGGCATGATCGTAGTTCACTGCAGCCTCAAATTTCTGGGCTCAAGTGATTCCCCCTGCCTCAGTCTCCCGAGTAGCTGGGATTACAGGTATATGCCACCACACCTGGCTAATTTGTTTATATTTGTTCTCTGGAGCTGAGACCAGAACCCAGGCGTTCTGACTCTAGAACTCATAATCCTTAACTAATCACAGCTTGCAGAGTTCTTGTAAGGATTAATTGAGTGTGTGCGCACACATCTGTGGAGTGCTTAGAACGGTTTGTGGTTACCTAATGTAAATGCTCTAGCATTCATTATTATATTAGTATATTATTAACATATTATTATATTCTTGGGAATTCAGTGGGGAAAATTATATCAGTGAGTACAAAAGGGCTTACATCATGGAGTAGTGCTTTACTGTGAATGATAGTAAGTATAGAAATGGCATAAAAATGTTACTTATGAACTTGAGTTCATGGCTTTCTTATAAGCAGTTCTTAAAACTCTGGTAGGTAAAAATCAAAGATAAAGTGTTTTTTAGAAGCAGTATGATCTGTAGTTGGTTGATAATTTGGTTATGTTATAGATTAAATACCTTTTTAGGCAAAGTTGTTTTTCTCTTATCCAATCCTAACCATATCTTGACTCTCCCAACTGCCTTTTTTCTGTCATCCACAAGGAAACTCTCAGATCTTGAAGGGGAATCTAAACCGCAATGGTGGAATGAAAAACTCAGAGCTCCGCCTGTTACTGGAAGGCCGTGGGGATGTTGTTTAACCTCTTTCATGGCCCATTAATTTTGCAACTTACCATACAAATTCCCTATGTCATTTTCCTCTAAACATAAAGGAGATGGAAAGCAAGTTGATGTCAGTAATTCCTAGAAACTATAAACATGTTAACTCAACAATAGGATCTGTAAATTTCCTTGCCTTTAAATAGAGTGACCGTATGTCTTGTTTTGCCTGGAACAGTCCTGATTTATGCCTGTTACTCTGACATTAGTAGGGCCTCCAGACAAGCTCAGAAGTGCCCTTGTTTGGATAAAGTTGTATGGTCACCTTACTTTTAAGGCATATTCCCTATTTTGCTGTCTTAGAAAAAACTGAATTTTTTGCTACTAAATTAACTTAAGATCTAACTGAACATAAAGCACATTTCTAGAAATTGAAATCATGTCATTACGCATGTTTTATTATTATTCTCTAGCCTATAGTTTATAATTTGCAAACATTTTATCATAACAAAGTCAGCTTTTGTCATATTTAGTTGATGCTCTTCATGGTACAGTATCCTTGAGTCTGTCTTTGAGAGAGAGCTGTTAGTTATAAAAGGTCCTGAAGACACTACATTTTTATGTGCTTAAGTTTTCCACTCTTCTGCCTTCTCTATGCTCCTCATAGTATATCTAAAAGGTATTCATTTTTGTCTTTTGATCTAATATGATATTTCAATTCAGAGTTTGGGTTTTCTTACTTTTAGTCTAAGTGCACATAATAGAGGTCTTATTTTCAGGAAGCTTAATTTTTCTCCAGTATCTCGCATGTATTATATGTGACTTGTACTTTCAGTCATCATTCAGTACATATAGCAGCAAACTAGTTCCTTATTATGTAAAAAGGAGAAAAGCTTGTGTAGTGAATATGAAATTTCTTCTTGATTCATGTGTCAGTATAGTTAGGACAAAATAAAATCCTGGAGCTATCAGATGTTGTCTAAATGTAGTCTACACAGGAAATAGGATGGACACAAGGGAGGTTTTTTTTCCTTCCCATGTGTATCTAAATGTATGTGGCTCTGCCCTTGCCTGTCTTGACCATGGTGCCTTTGTATTCATTGATTATTCAATCAAGTATGTAATATTTGAACTCATAGAATTTAAAAGGTGAGACAAACTGTTTTTAGTCAGCAACTTTTTCTGTTTATAGCATATTATTATGACGTTTTATTTTGTGTAGGCAATTTTTGAATTTTCCTATGTCAGAAGATCTGCCTACTATTAGCATTGTTGATCAAATTGGCATTTGTGGTTCATCAAACTTTGTTCAGAAGGCTATATCCAGACTCTGATATGGAACCATGTTATATTTTTCTTGCCCAAAATTAGGTCCATTGGGAAAGTAGAATTTTTAGGTTTTGTATATAATAAATGACGCATGTATTTTCTCTTGGCCTCACTCAAGAAGAAAGTGTGCAGTCCTGCTGGTGGGCTCAGACTTGAGTTTCTGTTGGTCCTCTGTTGCAGCTGTGGCAGGAATCTGCACACTGGAGAGTAGGTATCTCAGCTGCATGCTGAACAGGCTAGGCTTTCTTTTTTTTTCCTTTCCTCTCTTGGTCTCTTGTTTAGACTCATTATATGGCATCTGCCATAATAGGATATTAAAAAGGGGAGCTTTTCTCAGCTGCTGGGTTAAGCTGTTGGACATCTGTCCTTAGTGCCTACTCAAGTGCAGGTGGGAGCTCTAGGAGATCAAGCTCAGGAGGGAGGTCAGAAGACATTTTTGAAGTGTATTGTCATTGAATAGTTTCTGTATTTGAAGATAATCTTCAGTTGGATAGGAAAGCTAATGGTGTAGCAGTATCTAAAATTTTTTGAGGGGCAAATTTTTGGGGATTAACCCCCGAATGTATCTGACATGGTTGAAGCAAAGATGCACAAACCTTATTTCAAATTAATGAACTTTGAAGTTTTGTTTCCATCTTATCCTAACAGTCTGTTTTGAGCTCCCAAAGGAAGATGCGCAGAAGAAAAGGCAGTTGTGATGATTCTGCTCTAATTATGCCCAAGATTGAGGGGCCACCAGCTTCACCAAAATGGGACTCTGTTGTGGGGCACAGAGAAACACAAGGCACTTGTGGCCTGGCAGGCCTTAAGGACTACTGTGTCATCCTTTTAAGTTTCATACAGTTCTATAAAACTGTAGCAGAGTTAAAACCTGGATATGTGTCAGTATCACCTGATTCCAGCCTTCCCAGCAATAAGTGCATTGCACTCATGTCTTCTTGAAATGTACAACAGTGAAACGATTGGATTTCAGAACAACTTTAAAATATGTATATATTTGAAATCAAACAAACGTTGCAAAGAATAAAAATAGCAGAAACAGAAAAGAGCTCAGGATAGTTCAAATATTTTGTGAGCTATCAAACATTTTTAATTTTCTTATAGATTTTATACAGATTAAAGAGAAGAGAGTAAATGGGATTAGGTTATCATAGTGCTTAGAGAAGATTTCACTGTGACATTCCCTCAAAATTGATCTAAAAAATTAATAGAAATATTCGTTTCTGTCCTTGTAAGTTGACATAGCTTTATTTTCCTCTTAATGCTTGTTTTGTGTTATTTTTTACTCCACTGTCACATTTTTACTGTTTGCGTATATATATATGGTATTTATTTTCTGATTTATTAGGACATTTACATCATAATTTATATAAAAAATAATGGTCGATTTCTTGGCCTATATTTGTAGTGTGATTATTATATTACACTTCTCTTGATTTCCCCTTCTAAACTGTTCCTTTCCCTGTCATCCTATTTGTTACAAGAACTGCCATGTACCAAATTGCTCAAACCAAAAAAGCAGGAGTGTCTGATTTATTTCCCTTACAGCTGCCAACTCTCCTGCCCCCACTTTCTTATTTTTTTTAACGTGTCTTCCTGCTTCCACTCTTGTCCTCTGCTATAATACACTCACACACAGTAGTTAAAATATTTCTATAGTTGGTAATCAGGCCACCTCACCTGCTTGATAAGATCCTGGCTTATCAAGTGCAGTCAAAGCATTGTGATTTTATAAACTGTGGAATGAGTTTGCCTGGGTTCATATTACAGTTACATCATGTATTAGTTGTATGATTTTGAGCAAGTTACACTTTCTGTATGCCTCAGTATTTTCATCTGTAAAATAGGGATAATAGTCTCTTACAATTACAATGAGAATTTAATGAGTTAATAATGTTTGCAACATACTTAGCACATAGTAAGCACTAGTAAAGGTTAGCTGCCCTCACCATTATCTTAATTATTAACAAACATCCAAATCTCTTGGATATTTTCAGTCACTTTGGCTGCTTTACAATAATTTGTTCATAATGATCTTCAGTTGCAGAGAGAAAGGTTAAATGAAACCAAGTGTACTTTGTTGAAGACAGCAAAATATATTATTTTGAAGTATTTCTATCCCAAATAGTGAAAGTGAAAAACAGTATAAGTGCTTAAAGATGTTTTGGTATGAGACAGGATCATCTTCTAGAAATAAAGAAGGGAGGGCGGAGGGCATTTGAGTAGAGAGAAAGTTTAAAACTGTGTCAGAGAATGAGAAAATGAATATACCAGGGAAGTATAATAGGATTGCGGGGTGGTGAGGTCTGTGTTCTTGTATTTAATAAGGTTGGGTGTTTTTCTTGTAGCAGTGTGCAGCAATATAGGCAGGGAATAAATAAATGAATTTAACCTTGGGTTAGGCTAACCATGGGGACAAAGCTAGTATTAGAAACTTTTTTCAGCATGAGTCAGATAAAATTATGGAGTGGCAGGTCCTCTGATGTAATCTTTATGAGAAAGATAATTACTAGAAGATTCAGTGGTTTAAAGAATTAAAGTAGTGAAATTCAGATTTTGGTTTATATTTTGTTTTTTATATATGAGGAAACCTTTTTCTTGAAATTCAACTCTTGATTTCTTTGCCACATGGTGGCACCATTGTACAAGTTTACGTATTTGGATTATATAGCAGATTTTCAGAGCACACATATTCCTTGAAATTTATAAAGCCCGTCATTTAGATTCTAGACTCTAGAAGGTAGCTCGTTCTTATCTTTGCAGTGTAAAATTCTTAATAATTGCAATCCACTTCCTGCACGTTTTGGCTAAATTCTCATCCAAATTCTCAAGGGGGATCTTCTCACCTCCACTGAGCTCCTTTTGAAGTCATTGGAGCTCCCCCTGCTGAGCATTTTGTGGGGGTGCAGAGCAGGGTGAGAGTTTTGGACCACTAGAGTTAAATAAGTATCATCCTAAATACAGTTGCCTTATCCATCAAAATTAAGACTTTATTTCTTAGATCCGTCATTGAATAGGACGCTAGAGGGCAGCATTTATCCTTCTTCCATTTTTATCTTCATCCAACCTCTTATTTTTAGAAAGCTCTTAAATTTTGTTTGCATTTTAAAAAATGAATATGGCCAGATTGTAAGGTGTTTGAGATGTATATTACTGACGCAGCCACATTGAGAATTATCTATGTATTTTTGAAGAGAGGAGCCTTTTATTCCATCTATATGTAATTGAGAATTTGCAGTCTTGTCTATGTTGAAGAAAATTCTTAAAGACAAAAATATGTTGCTTTAAAAGGAAGTTGTGACTAATGCACACTTGATGTTACCTGTACTTCTGATAAACACGAAATGTTGAAAGCCTGAGGGTGCCAGTGAGCATTTAAGACATGAACAGTGGGACTTTGATGAATAATATAACAAGTCCCCACCTGGTCATGTAGAGACTTGCTTGCTTTGCTTATCCAGATTTTGATACAGTAATTCAAATTGAATAGCCATAAATACTTCTTAACTTGGGTAGGGTCAGTTTCTGTTTATGGATCATATTGTGCTAATGAAATCTGGAAATTCCTGAGTAGAGGGAAAGAAAAATTTTGTTATCAGCAGTACTTGGTACCAGGTTAAATTTTAAATTAGCACATAAATCATTTAAGTAAATTAAATCTCTAAGTGAGTTATTAGTATATGACCATTTGGCCAAGAAGTTGACCTTTAATATCCCATCAAACTCTGAATATTTTTGAAAACCAAAAATAAATCCAAAAAATGGTTATGTTTAAAGATTTAGTATAAGATGTGAGATGTCATAAAATAGCTAATTTTTAAAATAGATTTTTTACTTTTAAACTCAATTTCTAGCTTTTTATTAGGAAAAAATAACTTTATGCAAACATAACTTTCTATTTTGTCATAAATTTTGGAACATATTCTCGTTTCTTTCTGTAAATTAATATTTTGGTCATATTAAAAATAATTGTATTTTTTTGTCAGGTTATTCTTGGACACTATAATTGGCTCTCCTATGAGGATGTCTTCGTTCGAGCTTTTAATTTTGGAAATGGCCTACAAACTTTGGGTCAGAAACCGAAGACCAACATTGCTATCTTCTGTGAGACCAGGGCCGAGTGGATGATTGCTGCACAGGCGTGTTTTATGTATAATTTTCAGCGTACGTAGGCTTTATTATCTTCTAAAAGAATGGACTTAAAGCCTTTTATTATAATACTTCGATCTGAAGAGGTTAGAATTCTGATGTGAATTTTGACCTTGTGTCCAATTAGTGGGGAACTCTGTTATGTCTTGGAATTTTTGGTCTATTTTGGGAAAGGAATCAGGTATATGACAAATTGTGTCAGTCAGTATAGTGGGGGGGCTTGAACCTATTCATAGGGGCCTTTCCAAGTCTGGGGAACTAGACCTACCCTGAGGGCTCATTGCTCTGCTACCGTTTCTCGGGAACCCCCTTTTGAAAGTACTGTCATTTTGTTATGTCACTTCTGGCAGTAATAGTGGTTTTCTAAAACACTTCCATACTCAAACCTGGTGAACTTCAAGGTGCTGGGTTAGACGGTAGAGAATTTCAGTGCAATTATTTGAGCGGTAATTGTGATGGCTCAATATGTGAGATAGTCCCAGAACTTTAAGTCTTGGGACTTAAAGTCAGAGGTCTTGGTGCCAAAATGTGATGATAATTGTGAATGTTGTCTCATCCTTCAAATGAAACAGAAACATACTTTCATCAGATTTCTTGCTGTAAATACCCTTTTTTAAACAAGCATACATATTTGTTTCATAGGTTGAGATTTACATTTTGCTTCTTTTGAGAAGCTTTGAAAGAATTATCATGGTTTTCAAAAGTCATTTTATGTATCTAACTTCTTTGAATTATACAGAAAGTAAATAAAAGTCCATGTTATTATTCATATTATATAATTTTAGC
Organism: Lepilemur ruficaudatus; assembly: GCA_963574885.1. Classification (NCBI taxonomy): domain Eukaryota; kingdom Metazoa; phylum Chordata; class Mammalia; order Primates; family Lepilemuridae; genus Lepilemur; species Lepilemur ruficaudatus. The sequence goes on from CAUYRT010060380.1 coordinate 28,670, forward strand.
ATTTCTAAGAATGTGTGTTTTTTTTTTTAGATATTTCTGCTTTAGAATAAGCAGTGCTGCCACTGGTTTATGCTGTTTTCTTGACATATAATGACTTAAATCTTGACAGTCAGTGTGTCATCTTATTGGTACATGTTCTTTTTCACATTTTAGTACCAAGCAGCCAACAATTAAGATTTTGAAATTTTAGAAATCACTTATAATTCCTTCCCAGTGTGATAGTCTCAGAGTAACATCTGTAGATAAAGTAAAATTTTAAAAATCTTATTTTGAAATATTGGAAATCTTGAAGAAATGAGGGGAGAGTGAGTGGGTATACTGTTGATTAGTGTATTAAGATTTTTAAGAACACAACACTGTTTCTTACAGTCTATGGATTTAACAATTTAAGGTTCACAATACTCCATTGTGATTCACATCCACTTTTAGAGGCTTTGTTGACATGTGGTAGTAGTTCATGAAATGTTTGAATATTTGGCTTGATGCTGCTTTTCCTTGTAGTTGTTACATTATATGCTACTCTTGGAGGTCCAGCAATTGTTCATGGATTAAATGAAACAGAGGTGACCAACATCATTACCAGTAAAGAGCTCTTGCAAACAAAGTTGAAGGTGAGGACTGTAGTTACTTTATAACTGTCTGATACTTCAGAATTTTCAGTGTCATGAGCCTGATTATTGATACTTAGTTCTTTTATGACTTCTCAATCCTAGTACCTTTGTAAACTTTCAAGAATATCATACTTTATTCCTTTCCTTTAGAAAACAAAAAGTAGACTTCATGTGTATTTATATGTAAATAGTCTGGAGTTATAAATTAATTGTTAATATGCCTGTATCTAAATTGAAGGAATTACTATTTTTTCTCATATTGTGCTCATCTATTTTCTAGTTTACTTTTAGTAATTTTGTAACACTGGATTATATTTTAATGAAACTAGTAATTATTTTGTTTCTGAGGTATTTAGTAATTACAAGTTTTCAGAATTATTTGTAAGTTTAAAGGAGATATTTCATGAAATTATGGTAAAAAAGGGATTTCTTCAGTCTCTAGAAAACTCCCTGTATCTGGGCTGTTCTTTTAAAAACAAGTTTACATGTGAATTCCCTCCTCCTCTCCCCATATGTTTTTATTTAGTCTCTAGAAAACACAAGGGGCTTTGGGTTTCTCTCTAGTTCAGGCAGCCTGTGTTTTTGTATGCCCATTTTGTAAGCTGCCCATTTGTATGCTGTACCCTTGATGATGAGAATTTTACCAAAGAACAGGGGTACACACAGTGAATCCAATGCTATAAAATTGTAATTAATTCAGACCAGTATTTCTTCATGTGCAAAAAGTAAAGTTATGCCAATGCACCCTTTCCTCTTGCTTTTTAAAGAAATTACTTCAATAATTCACTTAATATGATAGGCTGCTTTTCTTATGTCCTGAACTATTTGCTTAACTGTTTGAAAAATAATGAACATGATGAATGTTTGTGTATTTCTAGGATATAGTTTCTTTGGTCCCACGCCTGCGGCACATCATCACAGTTGATGGGAAGCCACCAACCTGGTCCGAGTTCCCTAAGGGTGTCATTGTGCATACCATGGCGGCAGTGCAGGCTCTGGGAGCCAAGGCCAGCTTTGGTATGTCACAGTTTGCTAATGCATTATGTGAGCTCTCCAGTGACTATGTTCTCCAGAATTATGCCAGAGTTTTGATCCTAATGTTAGATCAAGTGATATGTCAGTTGGGGAAGTAGGTCCCTCCAGGTCTACTTTTATTTAGCCTTTAAAGAAAGGTCTAAGAAAATACAAATGTTCTAAAGTAGTATTTGAAATTAACTTAAAATACTTTAACATTATTCAGTTTTCTTGTTTCCTTTTTGTGATCGTTTTGGATGGTTTAAAGTTTGTTTATAAATAATGCTATTAAAACTTTTCCTATGTGAATTACCTGTCAATATTAACAGATAGAGTGGCTAAACTTGGAGGCCTCTTTTTTGTTGTTCCCTTGCCAGAAGGGTCAACCTTATCCTTCAACTAGAATAGGCATGGTGACTCTAGAAGTTCCTACTCTCAAATAAGTGTCAGAAAATGTTAGAAAGTATGCAAGTATTTAGAGATATTGCAAAAGCTGCTGGGATGCTGGAACTATATTTCCTTTGTAGTTGGAAACTTAGTGATTAACTAGATATGAGTAATCACTGGGCTCAGGGACAGGGTTACACTGACATTAATTTTGGTTATGTTGAATTTGAGGTGCTGATGGGATAGTCATACATAGATATCTAGTGGGAAGTGGCATATACAAGTCTAGCACTCTGGAGTTAAGTTTGGAGTTAAGAGTTTTGGAAGCTAGAAGCATTGGGAGTAGGTGAGGTCACCCACATGGAATGGTTGGCCCCAAAGGTCACTGAGATCTAATCAGAGAGGAAAGAAGAAAACATGTAGTGTGTAGTTCATAGAAAATAAGGGAAAGGAGATCTTGGCTGGGTATCAGCAGGACCAGATGAGTGGAGGTCAGGTGACACAAGGATCTCGTTTCCAGGAAATGCCATGAGTTGAAGGAGTGAATGACAGATTTGGAAGCAAAGACTTCCAAATGAAAACAGTTCTTAAGAAGTATATCTGAATGATTAGGAGAGAACGGGTATTTTCTTAGGAACATGTTTAAAGAATTTTTTCACACTTAGAAGTTGACATGGAGGGTAGTTCTGAGAGTAGTTTATACATATCAAAAACGTCATCCATGACTTACTTCTCTTTGTCCTGCTGTGGCACCTCTATAGCATGTTGGTTGCTGTACTTAGGCTTGTAGTCTTATGATTGCAAATGGGTTACATTATCTTTTGATCTAGGGTTCTGAGCATAACCAAGTTAACTTAGCCACTGTGAAACAGCGAATAGTTTTTAGCAAATTTCTAGGTACCCTGTCCAAGCTATCCTTATTTCTTACTTGAATTACTGGGGTAGCCTTTTGTCTCCCTAATTCCTTTTTTCCCTTGCTAAAGTTCGGTAGGGAACACAGTAGGCAAAGTGATCCTTGTCACAGATGATGACATGCCCCTATTCAAAACAACATTGCTTTTCATCCACAGTGAAATCCAAAGTCCTTAGCATGGCCTGTGAGGTCCTGGCAGCTACTTCACCATATCATCCTCTTGCACATCCATTCTGGCCTCACTCCTTGCTGGTCTTTAAGTATGCCAAACATGGTCCTACCTTAGGGCCTTTGCACTTGCTTATTTCCTTCTACTTGGAGTACTCTGCTCCCAATTTCAGGGTTTTTACGGGTCCCTTTCTCACTTTATTCAGGTCTTTGCTACAGTAACAACTCTACAGAGGGGATTTCCCTGACTTTTCCATCTAAATAATATCTACTATAATCTTCTCGCTTTGTCTTGCTTCATTTTTCTTAGTAGATTAATCTGTTTGTCTATCCCAATAGATGTATCTCCCTCATGTGCAGGGACTTGATGTGTTTTGTTGACCTCTGTATGAGGTCAATCAATTAATATTTGTTAAATTGAGTTAACAAATAAATGATCATTAAAAAAATTGGTGATGTGGCTGAATTTCTCAAAAGTGTACTTGTTTTTTTTTTTTTTTCCTTCAATACAGAAAACCAGACTCATAGCAAACCATTGCCCTCAGATGTTGCAGTAATCATGTACACAAGTGGATCCACAGGAGTTCCGAAGGGAGTCATGATCTCGCATAGTAACATTATTGCTGGTATAACTGGGATGGCAGAAAGGATTCCAGGACTGGGGTATGTCACAGTAAAATAACATTGAGTAGTTCAGTATTCTTCTGTTATCATGTTAACATTTGTGTCATTTTAGTAGTATATGGTTAATTACTCCTTCAGAGTCTGTTTATAGTAAACATTTCATTTAAAAAAGTACATTAAAATTAAGCACAAAAGGGTTATAATTGTGAGGTTTAAAATAAAGTTGATACTTTATTAAATTTCAAATTTTTTTTTTAAGAACCACTGGTATGGAAGTTCATAAAGTATAAATTTTAACTGTGTTTATAGTTGCAAAGATTTTAATTAAAATTATCTTAATCAGCTGGGCATTGTTGCCTGTATAGTCATTTTTATATCTAAATATAATTCAGGTGAACAGATAATCTGGTAAGTATTTATTGAGCTTCTGTATTCAGTCTCTGCTCTTTCTTTTTAAAACAAACTTCAGTGGTAGCAGGGGAGGGTAAAAGTAGAGTTGGAAAGAGACTGATGGAGGAAACCAAATGGAAGTTGGTGAAGGAAACATTCCCAGAATTGAGCTCAGTATTCTGATGACTGATGTTTTGCAGTGGTTGAATATATTTGACGGCTTTATGCTTAGAAATTACACACACACAGGCACACAGATACAGACGCACACACAGTTACTGTGGGATTGAATTTGGGAATGGAGAAATTTTTCTTATGTATTTATACATTTCAGAAAAAATTTTAAGAGCAATAGTTTCTTACAGGTTTGCCTTAATTGCCTTCCATATTTTTTTGGGTGTGGGGGCAGTTCTTGAAATATATACACATGCATACACATTTTCTTCTATATTAAGATATAATTTATTATTTAATCCAACTCGCAGAACAGGAGTCCCTTCTGTAAAATTTCTGGCAGAGAGTTGTGGATTCTATTTGGACTCTTCTGGTTGGTAGTATATAGGATCTAAAGATGTTTTCCTCCTCAGATGATTTCATCTGTTTTTCAAAAGAACTCTTCATTTTTTATTTTTTCCAAACTCCTATTTCTTCTGCCGTCGCACTTTGCTTCTGCAGCACTCATAATTCGTGAGTGCCTTCAAGTAGGACTGGAAGCAGATCCCTTTCCTGAGAGTGCCTGCCGCCTCAGTTTTAGGTTGAGCTTTAGTTTTCTTTTTTCTTCCATCCCCAGTGTCTGTCTCTTTCTCTCTTTCACACAAACACACTCTACCGGCAAAAACAATGCCCCTGGGCCCTTCTGTGTGCCTTCGAGCTTGCTCCCATTATGGTCACTTGTGGCAGAGACAGCATCTGACCTTTGATTCTTATATCTCCCTTTTCTTTTAGAGAGGAAGATGTGTACATTGGATATTTGCCTCTGGCTCATGTTCTAGAATTAAGCGCTGAGCTTGTTTGTCTTTCTCATGGATGCCGCATTGGCTACTCTTCACCGCAGACTTTAGCAGATCAGGTAAGTTAAATGTCTGTGACTTGAAATACTAAAAAAATCATTATTATTTTTAACACTTTTTTTTCCAGTCAGTATGATAGTATATTGTAAGGATGACAGGTAATCATTTTAAAATATGCTCTTGCCTTTTAAGTGCTTTTTAGAATATAAGTACATTAAAATGGTGAATTTACAATATGTTTTTTGATCTAAGAATTCCACTGAACTTTCAAAATACAGATCACGTTATATGCATCACTTTTTCTCTCTATTTTATAGTCTTCAAAAATAAAAAAAGGAAGTAAAGGAGATACATCCATGTTGAAACCAACACTGATGGCAGCTGTTCCGGTAAGAATTGACAATTATTCAATATTGAGTACTAAAGAGGTATCATCTACAAAATGCCAGTGAAAAAGATATTGACAAGGTAGTTTATGTAGGATTTATTCCTTATTGATTATTGATATTGCTTTAAGTTTTACAGGATTTATTCAGTCTTCCGTTAGCTTTATTCTTTTTTACTAAACATTCAGTTTTAGCTTCCATATGAAATTATCAGCTCCTTTTTCTAAATAGCTTCTTATTAAAATAAAAATCATTATGATATCTGTTTGCTGATTTATGGAAACCTAAAACCCAACAAGAGATAGCAGGGAAGGTTTGAGATCACCTTCTTCTAAGCAAATTATGTAATTACCTCCTGAGTCCTCTGGAAAGTCTGGTCTACACCAAAAAAGTGACAGACAAGCTGGAGCAACTTTGAGTCACGTGAGAAGTACTGTGCATCCCGATACCGTGGAGAGGCCTGCGAGTAAGATAATGGAAACGGAACAGCAGTCGTTTTCTGGCTACTGCTGATGTAGGCTCTCTGAGTTTGTTAGAAAGTGTTCAGAATTATTGTCAGATACTGGAGTGCTTACATCAAGCATAGCTACATAGTTATTCCAAAGTCAGATATAAATGATCAATAATTTTGTAGCTTTTATAATTATAGTTTCCTAAGTAGTATCCTGTTTTAAATTCTTAGTTCACTTAAAAATTACAAATAATTTAAAATTGTAGGGGAAAAATTATGTTAAATCGTGAAAGTATACTTCATAGTAATGGACCTAGCAAACAAAATGCAATACTGACAAGGACAATTTCTTGGATGTAGTATTAAAGGACAAACAGCCAAAGGAAAAAAACCAAAAAATTCTTGTGTTACTTTTGTGAGCAATTAATGTGATACTCTATATCTTTATAAGATAAAGTTAGGAGATTTTAAAAAACCATTTTAAGTAGTTCATTTCTTTTTTGAGTTTAATTTTTAGGTCAGAATAAATAAGAATGGTGTATTCCTAAGTTTTCTTTTCTTACCGTTCTTACGAATATCTAGACATATCTCAGCCATTAAAACTTGCTTTTACAGAAACCTCATTTTTAAACTAATTTTGCTTCTGTTTTAAAACTTTTATTCTGATAGAGCACATCTTTCTCTTTTTTTGATAGAGTATATCTTTTAAAATGCCTTAATATTGATACAAGTATTAATCTCTTAAGATTTGAATGTATAAGGCAGCTGATATTAACTGTATTAACTCATTTTATGCATCAAGGAAATCATGGATCGGATCTACAAAAATGTCATGAATAAAGTGAATGAAATGAGTAGTTTTCAACGCAATCTGTTTATTCTGGCCTATAATTACAAAATGGAGCAGATCTCAAAAGGATGTAGTACTCCATTGTGTGACAGGCAAGTAAAGACTCTCCTTTACTCCCCCCCTTGATAATTTAATCATTTAGTTTATATTAATAGCCCAGTTAATTATAAGAAATAAGTTTATTTTAAAAACTCAAAAGGGACTTTTTAAAAATCCATCCTGCATAAGAATGTGAGCAATTTAAAAAAAACTGCAGTGTCATTTAAAAAACTTTTTTATTTACAATTTTGCTGTTATTTAATAGTGTGCTTATATTTTCTGTGGCTACTTAGTTGAGAAATCGTTTCTCTTTGCTTTGGAATTTATTTCGGTATGAATATTAAATGGCAACAAAATATGATTAAATGTTTTTTGTTTAAAGTTTTAAGTGACCAGTTTTATTCCAGACCTGTAGTTTTGTAGTGTTAATGGAGTACGTAGATTTATAATTTTGTTATAAAACAGTTTAGGAATTAGAAAATGAAAGTATGACATTCAAATTATTTCTTACGGGAATGCTAATATAGTTTTCAGATGCTTCATATCATTTACAGCTTTATAAGTTTTTTTTCCTGTCTTTCTTTGGTTGTCTCCCTAGTGTGATATACAGTTAGCTGTCCATATCTGTGTTCTGCATCTGAGGATTTAACCAACCTTGAATTGAAAATATTCAGGGTAAAAAAACAATAAAAAGTAATAAAACAATAAAAAAATAATATAGTATAGCAACTTACATAGAATTTATTAGGTCCGTGCAAAAGTAATTGCAGTTTTAGACCGTGAATTTTAAATCATTACAACTAGGCTCAAACACATCTTTATTAATCAAAACAGGAACCATTACAATCAACACATTTTTGCCAACAAGAAATAAGTTTGTTTATTCCTGTAGCATAAAAATCCATGCTTTGGGATTTGATGAACTCTTGGAAAGCATTTTCTGTATCCTGCTGGTTGTGGAAGTGTTTTCTCTGCAAAAAGTTTTTGAGATGCTTGAAGACGTGGCAGTTGGTTGACGAGAGGTCAGGTGAATATGGTGGATGAGGCAAAACTTCCTAGCCTGATTCGTTCAACTTTTGAAGCATTGGTTGTGCAACTTGTGGTCGGGCGTTGTCGTGGAGAAGAGTTGGGCTTTTTCTGTTCTTCAGTGCCGGCTGCCGGTGTTGCAGTTTTCAGGCATCTCATCGATTTTGCTGAGCGTACTTCTCGGATACAATGGTTTCGCCGGGATTCAGAGAGCTGTAGTGGATCAGACTGGCAGCAGACCTCCAAACAGTGGCCATGACCTTTTTTGGGTGCAGCTTTGCCTTGGGGAAGTGCTTTGGAGCTGCTTCTCAGTCCAACTGTTGAGTTGGTCATCCCGCGCTGTATAAAATCCACTTTTTGTTCTATGTCACAATCCAATCGAGAAATGGTTCATTGTTGTTGCAGAGAAGAGAAGATGATACTTCAGAATGATGATTTTTTTTTGATTTTCAGTCAGCTCACTTACAGAGCTTTTTCACCTTTCCAATTTGCCGAACAACCGTAGAATAGTCGATGTTGAGTTCTTTGGCAACTTCTTGTGTAGTGTAATGGGATCAGCTTTGATGATTGCTCTCGATTGGTTGTTGTCAACTTCTAACGGCCAGCCACTGCGCTCCTCATCTTCAAGACTCTTGTTTCCGTTGCAAAACTTCTTGAACCCACACTGCACTGTACGTTTGTTAGCAGTTCCTGGGACAAATATGTTGATGTTGCCAGTTGTCTCTGCTGCCTTGTGACCCATTTTGAACTGGAATAAGAAAATTGCTGGAATTTGCTTTGTGTCTAACATCATTTCCATAGTCTAAAATAAATATAAAATAAACAGCAAGTAGTAAGTCATTAGCAACACAAATGTAAAGGGAGAAATGCGCATTAAAATGATATATAACGTAACCACATTTATTTAAGAATGTATTCCAATATCAAATGGCAAATTTCAACAATGCTAAAACCAGTTACTTTTTGCACCAACCTAATACATTGTATTAGGTGTTACAAGTAATGTAGAGGCGATTTAAAGTGTATGGGAGAATGTGTGTATGTTATATGCATGTATGCCATTTTATATGGGGGACTTGGGCATCCAAGGATTTTGGTATCTGCAGCACCAGATATTGAGGGATGACTGTATACCGGCTTTGGAGAGTCTGTTAATATTATTTATTTAAATGATCGCCATTTAGTTTTCACCTTTTTCGAAGTTTTTGTTTATTTGTTTGTTTGTTTTCAAAGAATCCCCTGCCTTTTTTGATCAAGGTAGTATACAGTCTTTTTATTAGTGTATTTTCAGAAACATATCAATTAGATGTCTAAATTTTCTTTTTTTAATGCCTCATGGATAATTTATTAGATTTTTTAAAACAGTAAACACTTCAAAACTTGAATTAGTGAAACTTTAAAAATAGCTAGATTGATGATATAAATATGTAGAGATTTTTAATGAAGTAAAAGCAAAAAATTAATTTGACTCATATATTTTATAGATACAATAGGATTATTCAGTATTAATACATAATATGTATTATATTAATGATATACATGGCATATAAATAATGATATAAAACTAATTGCTTTGGCCATAAGCAAAGGGTTTTCCGTCACTATATAAAATTAAACCTGATAGTTTTCTAATTCAAATATTACTTGAAAAAGTTCTGGATTTTTTTTTTTTTTTTTTTGAGACAGTGTCTCTCTCACTCTGTTACCTAGGCTAGAGTGCATTGGCATCATCGAGCTCACTGCAATCTCAAACTCCTGGGCTCAAGCAATTCCCCTCCTCAGTCTCCAGAGTAGCTGGGACTACAGGCATGTGCCACCATGCCTGGCTAATTTTTCTATTTTTTGTAGAAGCGGAGTCTGGCTCTTGCTCAGGCTGGTCTCGAACTCCTGGCCTCAAGCAACCCTCTCACCTTGTCCTCCCAGAATGCTCGGTTTATAGGTATGAGCCACCGTGCCCAGCCTTGGAAAGTTCTTAAGAGGAAACTATATATTTTTTACTTTATTGAAATTCTAAAAATTAAGATTTAAGTAGTGGGTCAAGAGAATCTTCCAAATGGGCCGTGAGACCTTGGATAAGTCACTTAATCTCAAAATCTCACGTATCAAAATTGGGAGATTAGTCTAAATGATTTAGAAAATCCCATTTAGTTTTAAAATCCTGTGATTCTCTGTTCAATTTTTTTCTTTAGGTTTGTTTTCCGGAAAGTTCGAAGCTTGCTAGGTGGAAATATTCGGATTCTCTTGTGTGGCGGTGCTCCACTTTCTGCAACCACGCAGCGGTTCATGAATATCTGTTTTTGCTGTCCGGTTGGTCAGGGATATGGACTTACTGAATCTGCTGGGGCTGGAACAATTACAGAAGGTTAGTGTTGTCCGTGAAATGGAGCGTCCATCAGCGGCTGGGGTGCAGCTCCAGGTACTTTTTTGGTATGAGCTTTTTCCTGCAGATACATAAGAGAAGAGTAATTAATGTGTTTGTGTAGCAGAATAATGGTTAATTCTAGGTTCTGTGATTATTGATATTATAACACCTTTTAGAGTATATTAATTAGGTGCATCTATGATCAATAGTTCATTTAGAGTAGTTTTTTTATTACACTATAATATGTAATATTAAAAACTTTTAGCATTCTAGAAAAGAAGCTTTAGTAACAAGCATTGACCATTTTGTATACATTTATTTTCTCACATTAGTTTTTTTATGTAGAAAATTAAGGTGTTTTGTCTAGTTTACACGTAAGTTTATGGGGATCTGGGTAATCGTGAAAGAAACTAGATTCAGGTCTAGAGAATATTATTACCAAAGTTATCATGGTGACATGGTTGAGGAGGGGATCCACCTCAACCACGTGGTTTCCAGATGAATTACATCGTGCTTCCTGTGTCTCTTTTATAGAAGAAAGTTATTTTGCTTTCCACTAGTAGATAAAGCTATGTATCCTTCTCGTTCTCATATTTTGTAAATACTGATAGATGCTTAAACCTTTGAAGTGGTCATTCTTACTAGTTTGAGTGCATCTGTATACCATTTTTTTGCCAGATTTATTTTGCGTTACTTTATTTTTCTGCTTTTCAGGCATGTTCTCTATATTTTATATATTTTTTGAAGCTACTTCTAAGTCTTGTTTTGTAGGAAATAAGCAAGCTTAAATACATGCATGTGTGGTTTATTTCTTCTGAGGATCCTTAATGTCTTCTATTAAGATTCAAATTGAATGTGTGATTAATCAGTAACAGTTTGTTTTAAATAAAAGTCTCTGAAGTGTTAAATATGAGCCTTTTCATTTTTGATATTTGAATGATGTTTGAAGAGGAAACATAATGCAGTAGTAATTCATAATAGTGGAGGGTTCTTCCCTCAGATCCTTGAAAGCTAACAATCTTACTCTCCAGCCTGGTTCTGAGCTGTTACTGTATTAATTTTAAATAGGGTGTGATAGCGTAAGCTGATGTGAGGGAGGCTGCAGAGATCTTTCTTTGAAATGATTATATGTGGGAAGATTGGAGAGGTTTTTTGTACTGCAAAGCTGTTAGGCCTGATAAGAAAGTGGAATAGGTATAAACCATTGTGCTGCATCGTCTTTTAAGTGAAGTGGCCCCGACGTAAGGAAATGTGATGGGTGAGGATTCTGGGGGAACTGCACCAGGCAATATCCTATCTGACAGAGGCTGTCAGTGGTTGCTGTGCCTGAAATGTTGACCTGTCATTGCTGGAGGGTTCACATTTATATGTAAAATTTCCTGATTTTTTTAATGGTAATAATTAATTCAGGTTTTAGAAAAACTCAATGTGGACCAAACAGTGCGATTGTGCAGTTCACTAGTTTGTGACTTATTTTATGGATTCTCTGGGGATATCTGAGCTTTGGGATGAATCATCATTTTTGGTAATTTAGAAAAATGAAGCATTTTTTATTAACTGCTTTTCTCAAATACTTTTCCCCCCCATTTATATCTTAGTGTGGGACTACAATACTGGCAGAGTGGGAGCACCATTAGTTTGCTGTGAAATCAAATTAAAGAACTGGGAGGAAGGTAAATTTAACCACACAGCATTTTAATAATGAATATTAAAATTTTAAAACTTTAGAATTGTACTTCATCTTCTTTATCTTGTTTTAGAATATAAACACCCAGAAGTTCTCATTGTTGTTCTTTATGATAGATATTTTTTATCTAGAGCTACATGAATTGCATTTGTTTTATTCATTTCAGTGATGATTCTGAAGAATTAGAGTTGTTTTTATTTTGCCTATTATTTTATTATATAAATGCAACTAAGAATTACAGCAAAAACTTGAGAAATGTGCTAAATGAATAATGTCAATAAGTTAGGAGTGATCGTAACTTTGTTTTGTAAAAGCAAAATTAGAAAATTTATTCTTTGAAGCTGAGGCTTTTTACTTGTTTTTCCTTTTCCCTGAGGGCTTTAACCTGTAATTATCACAAGGAAATTTTCACAGTTCTGTAAAAGTTTGTTGCTTGTGCCATTTAAAATACTAGTCACTTTTTAAAAATTCATTTGATCCTATTATTTTGTACAAATTATCTGTGAATTTTTGGGATGCATCTTTCCTGTATGCAAAGTAAAGATAAAGATTCTGAGGCTCAAGTGTCATTTTTCAGTTGTCTTTACCAGAGTTAGTGAAAATGTTCAGTAAGTTTAAGCTTGGAGACTTGTTCTGTTATTAAATGCATGACTTAATACGTAATTATTTTATACAATGAGTGGAGGACGTTGGATTTTTTTTTTTTTTCCCTGAAACAGGGTTTTGCTCTCACCTAGGCTGAAGTGCAGTGGCGGGATTCGTAGCTTCACTGCAGCCTTGAGCTGCTGAGCTCAAGTCATCCTCCTGCCTCAGCCTTCCGCATAGCTGGGACTATCAGCATGTGCCACCACGTCCAGCTAATTTTTAAAATTTTTTACGAGACAGGGTCTCACTATGTTGCCCAGGCTAGTCTCGGACTCCTGGCCTCAAGCAATCCTCTTGCCTCGGCCTCTCAAAATGCGGGGATTACAGCCATGAGCTACTGTTCCTAGCCAGATGTTGGATTTCAGAGTGTGATTTTTTTTTTTTTTGGAGTAGTAGCTTGAAAACATAAATGCTTATGGTTAAGCAACTGAAATTTTGCACCTGGTTTTAAATCGATAAACTTTGTTCATTCCTAGTGTCTGCCCTGCTTCCTTTGGGAAGCTCTAATTGGGTTAAAATAAGATGTCCTTATTTAGAAACTAATAGTTTCAAATTTTCATGTGTTGCCTATAGGGATTAAAATATTGAATTAACTCAGAATTATTGTTTATTAGGTGGATACTTTAATACTGATAAACCACACCCTAGGGGTGAAATTCTTATTGGTGGCCAAAATGTGACAATGGGATACTACAAAAATGAAGCAAAAACAAAAGCTGATTTCTTTGAAGATGAAAATGGACAGAGATGGCTCTGTACTGGAGATATTGGAGAGTTTGACCCTGATGGTTGTTTAAAGATTATTGGTGAGCAATCTAATAATTTTTTTAAAGTGAACATTTCTTAGTTTTATACAAGAGGCACAATGTCTTAAAAATGATGTTTAATAATGTAAGTATATCCTTATGTAATGTTGGTATGGGCTGTTGCATCAAGCCTGGAATATAAAAATTTTTAATATGGATTGTGGAGTTTGAGGCTTGACATGTTATGAGGTCTCAAAAACAGTTCAACAACAGTGGTATTTTAAATTACTCTTAGTGATTTTTTTCCTGCTTGTATAGGAAATTTATTTTTGTGAATTTTTTGACATGTAGAGATTATTGGATGGGGCTCTCCTATCTGAACTTGTGTCCTTGCCTTGCCCAAGAGAATGAAGGAAAGCCGGGCAGCTCAAATACTGTGACCTATAAGGGGTGAAAAATACTTTCCTTTTCTTCTCCCCTTTTTTTCAGTTAGTGGCATTTCTGTCCCGGTCATGCTAACTAGAAACCTGGAAAGAGGTGAAAGACTCTTCTCTTCAGTCAGCTCCCATAGCTGTTTCATATCCCACTGGTTGACCTTACGCGATATTCCTTCAATTCATGCTCTTCTCTCTTTCTCTGTCCCTCTCACAACAATTGTAGCTCAGGCCTACACCTTCTGCCACTCTGTTGTGAAATTCCTCTCTGTTGCTCTGCTTGCTGCCACTTACACACACCCTGTCACTTCTTCCATGTGATTACTAAACGCTGTTCTTACTGGGTCACTTTCTTACTGTAAACCTTTTAGTGGCTCCTAGAAGCTCAGTTGAGGCTGCCTCTGTTCCATGGCTGCTGTTCGCCTCTCCACCTCCGTCTTCAGTTGTTTCCCTCCTCCTCTATGCCACTGAAATCCGAGCTTATACGTTTCTGGCCTTTGCCAGAGCTGTGCTGCTGCTTGGCTGCCTCTCACTCTTCCCTTAGGGTGCAGCTCAGGGCTTACTTGTAGGAATTCTTTTCAAATCTAGTTTGGAGAGTCTTAACACTTAGCACTACCGTATTGTATTGTGGTAATACATTTTTGCATTATACGTCTCTCCAGATAGAATGTGAGCTTGCAGATGGCATTGAGTATCTTCTTCACCTGCCTGGTATTAATGGATCCTAGGATCATATTTATTCAGCAGCACATACCTGAAGCCCTGACGCCGGGGTCCCTTAAGCAGAAGCTAATTGTTTTTCTCTTTAGAGATTGTATTTAATAGTACAAAAATTAGGGCCTAATTTTATTATGTACTTGTAATTTTAACATAACAATTAATGCTTAATTTAGCAAAGTTTTAAATAATTTGATAGCAAATTATGTAGGGAATGGCCAGTATTTATGTGTTAAAGGTGTTATTAATACTGTTCTTCTCAATGTTTTCTCCTCCCCATCTTTGTTTTGCACAGATCGTAAAAAGGACCTTGTAAAGCTACAAGCAGGAGAGTATGTTTCTCTTGGGAAAGTAGAGGCAGCTTTGAAGAATCTTCCACTAATAGATAATATTTGTGCATATGCAAATAGGTAAGAAAGTGGAATTCGTGCTACCTTTACTTAAAACATTTGGTGTGTCATAGGGATTTCTTCCCTGTATGGACATTCTTTGTAAAACTATCCCAAGAACTCTTCTTTCTTTTCTGTTACTACTTGAAACGGTCTCCTCCTCATTATAGCCATTAGCTGACTCATTCCTTGCAATGCTTCCCCTCATCGTCTTTCTCCGTATCCCTGTTTTCTGCTTTACGTCTTGCTACAGTGTCCTATGTGGTTGAGAGGTAAAGAAAATAAAATCTTCCTTCCTACAGGTCTGGTATCCCTAGCTACCTGTCTCTCTGCACGGGACGCTTCACAGAACAACTCCAGGGGAAAGGGGAGTAAAGAAATGTCAGTGAGCAGCAGGACGCTGTTCAGTACTTCTCTGCTCCGAACTTGAGTCTACTTAGGATCCTGGGCAGGGCTAGGGGCTTCCTCCTTAAGCTGTGTTACACTATGGCTTAATACGTAGCATCCCTAGCCCGTGACGACATAGAGGCAGCTCAGAACCTGTCTGTAGCAATTGACAATTATTATGGGAAAAGAAAGTCTGGTATCAGAAAAACCAATTTAGAAACAGGCTTTTGGGTACAGCCCAAGTTAAAAATGAACTATATTGATTTATAAATGATTCTGCCCTTTAATTAGCTGGTTAGTGTTTTCTTTAGTGACACTACAGTTCTGAATTGTACTCGTGATTTTTTTCAAGTTATTGTTTTATGATCTTTAAAAAAAGTATCTGCTTTCATTGGGCATACTAAGTGTTCCTCTATAAACAAGTTCTCATGGTTACAAAAGCAAAACTGAATATAATCAAATTATTTTGATTCTTTAGATACAGTTTTTAATTATATTTTGGTTTTAACCTGTTGCCATGAATTACTGACTTTATAAAGATGAATTTTCTAATATTTTTAAGTTTCTTTTAAAACAGGTATGCATGGCACTGTTCATAATTGTTATGTTTTCTTAAAATTTATCATGAAATGTCAGATTGAAGTTTATTTAACGATGGACTCTGCCACAGCATTGGAGCATACTATGAATCAGACAGCAAAACTAGCTGTTGCATGAAATAAGTATGCCAGTACCAACAGTGGCATGTATTTTTTAAAAACAGTAAAAAGTTATTTACTGTCATTGTAATCAGTAACTGTAGGTAACATAGTATACTGTGTTGTTCCTTATCTAAGTTGTCCTTTGTATATTTCAGTTATCATTCTTATGTCATTGGATTTGTTGTGCCAAATCAAAAGGAGCTAACAGAACTAGCTCGAAAGAAAGGACTCGAAGGGACTTGGGAGGAGCTGTGTAACAGCTGTGAGATGGAAAACGAGGTACTCAAAGTACTTTCTGAAGCTGCTATTTCAGGTGAGTGTTCTGTTAAACTGCTTCTAAGAACTGAGATGGGAAGAGAGTAGTTACATCCATTTAACCTGTTACAAGGCTTAGGGCACAGCATTTCCTGCTCAGAAACCATTTCTGCCATTAGTAGATGGAAAATATCTACTTAACCGGTTCCCCAGTCAAGCCCCATTCTCTAGGAAACACAGATCATCTACTCCCACCAGACTGATGTACATGTATATTGAATGGTCTCGTCTCTGCAGCTTTTGTTTTCTGGGTTGGCCCCTTTTCTCCTTATCTCAGCTGTTCCTGCTCAGTTTCCTGGTCACACTAGCCCTCAGTGAACCATCCAAAACTCGTTCTGGAACTTTATACAATGTTAGGGTACAGGTACTTGGTTGTACTAATGTCCTATACCTGTTTTTTCTTTTGGTTCCGGACTAGTTTAATATTGTTGCTTTAATGAAAACAGCCGTTTTTTGTTTTTTTTTTTTTTTTTTTTTTTTTTTACAGATTCACACACTGTTGCCTGGGCAAGAGTGTTGTGGCGTCAGCCTAGCTCACAGCAACCTCAAACTCCTGGGCTTAGGTGATCCTCCTGCCTCAGCCTCCCAAGTAGCTGGGACTACAGGCATGTGCCACTATGCCCGACTAATTTTTTCTATATGTTTTTTTTTTAGTTGGCCAATTAATTTCTTTCTATTTTTAGTAGAGATGGGGTCTCGCTCTTGTTCAAGCTGGTTTTGAACTGACCTTGAGTGATCCTCCTGCCTCGGCCTCCCAGAGTGCTAGGATTACAGGCGTGAGCCACCACGCCGGGCCCTACAGTTGTATTTTTGAGTTATCAGTATGAAGTATAATACAAGCATACATTTTTATTCTACTTGGGTATGTATATAAGGTTATGAAAAATGTAAATTTACATTTTAAGGAAATGGAATCATTCTCATCCTTTATTTCAACATTAATTGTATTTTGTAGTATGTTAGCTTAAAGATAGTTTCCATTTTTAGGTAACTTTAAATCTTAGACTGATGCTAAAATTGTTTTAATTAATGGGTATTCATTAGAAACCTGCATCATTTCTAAATAAGGTAGAATACTGAAACAATAATTAGCAATAACAATAATTTTAGGTTCATATTCCTATTTGCTTATTTTTGTATATATTGTAATAGCTTTTTTCAGATAATTAATGTACTATGCAACTCATCCATTTAATGTGTACAATTAAATGGCTTTTAATATATTCACCAAGTTGTACAACCATCACCACAGTCATTTTTGCAACGTTGTCATCACCCCAAAAAGAGACCACACACCCATTAGCAATCCCCATTATCCCCGATACCTCCTATTCCTCAGCAACCACTGATTGACTTTCTGTTTCTATAGATTTGCCTATTCTGCAAATTTTATATAACTAGAATCATACAAGGTCTTTTGTGCCTGCTTTTTTTCACTTAGCATGTTTTCAAAGTTCATCCATGTTGTAGCATGTATCAATACTTCCTTCCCTCTGATTGCCCAATAATATTTTATTGTATGGATATATGCCACATTTTGTTTATATGTTCATCATTGATAGACAGTTTATTTTCACTTTTGGCTATTAAGAGTAATGTGGCTGTGAACATGAGTTTTTGTGTGGACACGTGTTTGTCTTGAGCAGAGATACCAAATTGATTACTCATATGTTTATACTGAGCCTTTTGAAGAACAACCAGACTGTTTTCTAAAATGTTTTCCAGAATGGCAACATTATTTTACATTCTCACCCCTGGTGTATGAAGTTTGCAGTTTTCCCACATCCTCCCCATGACTTCTTATTGACTGTCTTTGTGATTCTAGTCATCCTAGTGGGTGTGAAGTAGTATCTTACTGTGGTTTGATTTGTATTTCCCTAGTGGCTAACGATGTTGAGCATTTTTTCATGTGCTTATTGGCCACCATACATCTTCTTTAGAAAATGTCTGTTCAGATCCTTTGCCCATTTTTAATGGTGTTACTTGTCTCTCTATTATTGAGTTGTGTAAGTTCTTCGTATATTCTTAATGTAAGTCCATTATGAGGTATGTGATTTGCAAATACAGCTGGCTCTTTGTATCTGTGGGTTCTGCGTTCATAGACCCAACCAACAACAGATCAAAAACACTCAGAAAAAACAATACAACAATAAAAAATTTAGAAATAGCAATAACTATTTACATAGCATTTACATTTTATCAGGCATTATAAGCAATTTCGAGATAATTTAAAGTATATGAGAGGATGTGTGTAGGTTATATGCAAATATTATGCCCTTTTATATAATGACTTGAACATCTGTGTATTTAGTATCCCAGGAGTCCTGAAACCAATCCCTTGCACATACTGAGGGATCACTGTATTTTCTCCTATTCTGTGCGTTGTCTTTATACTTCCTTGATGGTGTTCCTTGAAGCACAAAAGTTTTTAGTATTTATGACATGTTTTGATCCCCTTCTCATTTGTCTCTGCGTGTATTCTATAGATGCTTTCTTTGTGGTACCAACGCAATTAGATAAAACATCTTGAAGTTTAACAATATGTTTTAAACTGACACCAGCTTAACTTCCATCTCATATAAAAACTCTACTTCTTTACATTCCTGCCCCTTCGTTATTGATGCCACCAATCACCTTTTTTATTGTATATCCATTAACACAGATTTATAATTACTTTTTATGCCTTTGTTCTTTAAATTCCATACCAGATGTAAATGTGATTTATGCATCTACATTATATTACTTCAGAGTTCTGTATTTCCCTGTTTGTTTAACTTTACCAAGGAGTTTTGCAGTCTTTTATGGTTTTGTGTTACTGTTTAATTGTCCTTTTGCTTCAACTTGAAGGACTGACTCCCTTTAACATTTTTTGTAGGGCAGGTCTAGTAATGATAAACTCTTTCAACTTTTGTTTGTCAGGGAAAGTCTTAATTTTTTCCTTCATTTTTTTTTTTTTTTTTTTTTGAGACAGAGTCTCACATTGTTTCCTGGGCTAGAGTGCCGTGGTGTCAGCTTAGCTCACAGCAACCTCAAACTCCTGGGCTCAAGTGATCCTTCTGCCTCAGCCTCCCAAGTAGCTGGGACTACAGGCATGCACCACCATGCCCGGCTAATTTTTTCTATATATATTTGGTTGGCCAATTAATTTCTTTCTAT
>CAUYRT010060382.1:0-17206 GCA_963574885.1 Lepilemur ruficaudatus
TAAATTAAGGATGTTTTCTAGTTGTGCATGAATGCTGGCAACTTAGTAAGTTTTGACAATTGTTTAAATATGTAATGTTAAGCTTAGGTTTAAAAAGTAAAGCTGGTAAACTGGGTCTTTGTCATTTGCTTTTAAAAAAAAGAAAATAAATGCGAATGTGTTTGGTGCATTCTTTCTCGAGTGGAAAAAAAAAGTAAATCTCAGCAAATACAAAAAAATTAAAATCATACCATGCATTGTCTCAGACCACAGTGAAATAAAACTAGAAATCAATGCCAAGAGAAACTCTTAAATCTACACAAAGTCATGGAAATTAAAAACCCGCAGCTGAATGATTCTTGGGTCAAGGATGAAATTAACATGGAAATCAAGATTCCTCAAAGCTGAATTGCAAAGGGGACAAAGGCTTTCCTTATCAATGGGATCCAAGTAAAGCAGTGTTAAGAGGAAATGTATAGCCTGAAGTGCCTATATCAAAAAGACATAAAGATCACAAATTAACAACCTAATGTCACATCTCAAGGAACTGAAAAAGGGGAGCAAACCAAACCCAATGCCAACAGAAGAAAAGAAATAACAAAGCTCAGAGCACAAGTAAATGAAGTGGCAACCAAAAAAACAAAACAAAGGATCAATGAAACAAAAAGTTGGTCCTGCGAAAAGATAAATAAAATCAATAGACCACTCACCAGATTAAAACCAGAAATAGAAGAGAAAGCTCTAAAATAAGCTTAATCAGAAATGAAAAAGGAGACTTTACAACTGACACCACAGAAATACAAAATATCATCTGTGAATACTATAAAAACCTCTACACACAAATTAGAAAACACAGAAAAAAATGGATAAAGAAAATAATGAAAAATTTAAATCATTGAAAAAAAACCCCACTCACCTAAAATTCTATATCCTGGAAAATTACCTTTCAAAAGTGAATAGAAATAAAGATGTTCTAAGGCAAATATGAATGGAAGAAACTCATGGCCAACAGACCTACCCTGCAAGATGTATTAAGATTTTTTTTTTTTTCAAGAAGAAGAAAAATCATTTAGATCAGAATCTTGGATTGGCATAAAGAATTGGAAAGCAGCAAAGAAGTAAGGACTGATGGTAATTAGTATATTTTATTCTTTGTGGTTCGTCATGATCTAAAAGATAATTATTGTTAAAAGTAATAATAGTAAAGTATCGTGTGATTATAGCCTATGGAAAATTAAATGAATGGCAGCAGTGTTACAAAGGGTATGGAGGGTAGAATTTGGGATCCTTTGTTTTAAATTGCCTGTGGTAACATGAAGCAGAAAAATGTTATTTGAAGATGGACTTGAATTAATTAAAAAACTATGTTATAAACTCTGGGGAGAGCAGTAAAAAGAGGAAAAGAAGTATAACTGATATTCTGAGAGGAGTGATGGAATGGAGTCATATAAAAATGCTCACACAAAACAACAGAAAGCAAGAAAGGAAGCCTCTGGCAGTAGGTAGAAAGGTTTACAAGTATAGTTGATATTGATCCAAAGGCATCAGTAATCGCTTTAAATTTGAGTGGTCTAAATACACAAATGAGAATTCAGAGGTTATTAGTATGCATTAAAAACAAGACTGGACTATCTGTTGTTTACAAATAAATCCACTTTTAAAATAAAGACTTAGATAAGTTAAAATTAAAGGGATTGATAAAGATGTGCCATGATAACGCGAATAGAAAGGAAGCTGGAGTAGCTTATTAATTCCAGACAGGACTTTAGAGCACAAAAAATTGTTATTGAAAAAGAGAGAATTACGTAATTATAAAGGGGCCAATTTTCCAAGAAAACACACAAATCCTAAATGTGTATGCACCAAATAATAACACGTCAAAATGTGTGAGACCGAACCTGATAGAATTGAAAGGAAAAATAGAACAGTCCACTATTAGATTTGGAGATGGCAGCATACCCCATTAGCAATTTATAGATCAAGCATGCAGAAAAGCAATGAAGATATATTGTATCTGGACAGCACTATCAATCAACTTGCTCTGATTGACATTAGTGGAACACTATATCCACCAACTGAAGAATAGATGCTTGACTCGAGCTTGCACAGAACATTTATCAAGATAAACCACAATCTGGGCCATAAAACACACCTTTAAAAATTTAAAGGAATTGAAGTCACACCAATCCTCCTCAAATTCTTCCAAAAAATTGAAGAGGAGAGAATAAGTCCAAACTCTTTCCATGAGGCTAGTATTACCGATGCCAGAGCCAGACAAAGAACTATAGGAGAAAAGAAACAAACAAAAACTACGGATCAATGGCCTTGTTCAATGCATCACATTAACACAATGAAGACAAAAATTTAAAAGAACAGAAAACGTATTGGGTACGTCCTAGGCAATAGTTCAGTTAGACTAGAAAGGATTAACAGATACACACATAGAAAATTTTCAAATACTGTGAAATTAAATAAGTCACATCTGATGAGAAGAGAAAGATGACTAACAAGATTTGTTATTATAGGAGGGAACATTTTTGAATAAAATATTGTTTACCAAATAAAAAGAGTAGGTGTGAAGGACAAAAAAGATCCACACCTTAGTAAATATGGATCAAAGAAGAATTCTTAAGAAAAAGTTTAAAATATTTTGAACTGAAGAAAATGAAAATACACTTTACCAAAATGTGTGGAAGGTAGCAAAACAATGCTTTGAGGAAAATTTATAACATTCAAGATATTTAGAAAATAAGAAATGTCTAGAATCAATAACCTTTGCTATCACCTTGGAAAGTAGAGAGAGAAGAGAAATTTCAGCCTAAATAAGGCATGAAAAAAGAAATAGTAAAAATTAGAACAGACATTAATGTAATTTAAAATAGGAAAAATGAGTAATAATTAATAAAACAAAAAATTAGATTTTGAAAAGATTAATAAGGGTGATAAACTTCTAGCCAGGTAAGGTGGGGAAGGGGGAGAGACAGAGAGAGAGAGAGACAGAAAGAGAGAGAGAGAGAGAGAGAACAAATTACGAATTTCAGAAACATAACAGTGGTCAAAACTGAAGTTATCAGTCACATTAGATGGATTTAAAAGGAAAAATATAAACAACTCTCTGGCCACAAAATTGACAACTAGATGAAATAGACCAGTTTTTTGGAAGACACAAACTACCATAACTCACACAAATAAAAAAGATAACCTGAATAGCCTTATGTGTTTAAAAGTAATTGAATTAATAACTAATAAGTCTCTCAAAATTGAATTAAGTAGTCAAAATGGTTTCTCTGGTAAATTGTACAAAATATTAAAGAAGAAATGACACCAATTCCTCGCAATCTCTTCCCTAAAGTAGAAGCAGAGCAAAACTTCCTAACTCATTCTGTAAGTACAGAATGACCCTAATAGCAAAACCAGACAAATAAAACATTAAAAAGAAAGGAAAATAACAAAGCATTATCTCTCATAGATGTAAAAACCCTCAATAAAATATTAGCAAATTAATTTCAGTAATGCAGAATAGATAATTATACATCATGACCACGTAGGATTTATTACAGGTGTGCAAGGTTAGAAAATAAATCCATGTAATCCATCAAATAAATAGATCAGAGAAGAAAAATCATATATCAATTGACTCAGAAAAAGAATTTGACAAATTGTAATATCTATTTATGCTAAAAACTCTTAGCAAGTTAGGTATAGAGGGGAACATTCTGAATTTGATTTAAAAACATTGCAAAAGATGTACAATAAAAAATTGTACTTAATGGTCATAAACAATGTGTTTTAATCCTGAGAGACTGGGAACAAACAAAGGATGTCCCCTCTTGTCATTCCTACTCAACACAGTACTGGAACTCCTAGCCAGCACAATAAGATAAGAAAAGGAAATAAATGCCTTTAGACTTGAAAGAAAGAAAGAAACTGTTTCTCTTTGTAGGTTATATGATTTTCTATGTAGAGAATCCCGAAGAATTGAATAAAAAAATTATTCATCTAACAAGCATAATAAGGTTGGAAGATCAAAATTTAATATGCAAAAATTCAATTATTATACTTTCCTATGTATCAGTAATGAATAATTAAAATTTGATGTCTTTTAAGAAGTGACTAGATAGACAAGCTGTGGACTATCCATGCAATAAAATATTATTCAGTGATAAAAATAAATGAGCTGTACAATCATGAAAAACATATATGAATCTTAAATACATACTGTTATGTGAAAGAAGCAAGTCCGAAAAAAAGGTTAAATGCTGCACAATTTCCATTATATGTCATTCTGCAGAAGGAAAACTATAGAGACAATACAAAAGGTCAGTGGATGCCAGAGGTTTGGAGTGGGAGGGGATTGAATAGGTAAAACACAGAGCATTTTATAGGGCAGTGAAACTATTGTGTATGATACTCTCATGGCGGGTAGATGTGATTATGCATTTGTCAAAACCCATAGAAATTTACAGCACAAAGAGTGCACCTTAATGTATGCAAATTAAAAAGGATTATTTAGAAGTTTCGGTGACAACAGCATGGAATATAGAATGTGACAAAAGAATCTGATAGGATTAAAAATGTAAGAAACAACCTCTCTGATGGAGGTAGGGGAATAACTTGGTGACCTAAATAACTTTGAAAATGAGTGTGGAGTCTGTGCACAAAGGAAACTATGCATAAGAATTGTATTCTACTAAATAATACAAAGTTTAAAAAAGAACTGTATTGTAGTTGCTAAAGTCATTTCCCGTAAGGACACTGGTTAATAATTCTGAAACCACTATACATGTACACTTAAATTGGCCAATTCTGTAAACGGGTGAAGGATGCTCAGAGCCAGATCTCCCACCGTTGGAGTAGGAGCTTACAGACCAGCAAGGGGAGAAGGCTGGACTGTCCATGTGGTAAGGGATTAGAGCTGGAGACGTCAGTATCAACTCATGTTTACCTTGATGTCTAACTTAATAGACATCAAGTTATGTACAGAAATATTTATAGCCATGTGTATATGCACATGCATACCCACACATAAGTATCTTTTCGTTTATTAGCTGAGAAGGCCTGGGTGCAAGGCTATTGCAGACCTTGGTTCTTAGATCCATTTGCCAAAGAAAGCAACCAGCATCCCTTCAAGAAGTGGCTGATTCTAGGGCTGGGGCAGCAAATAGACAAGAAAATCCCTGAGCATTTTATAGGTTCAAAAAATAAGAAAGTACTGAAACACTCCCCCACGCAACCCTCAATGATGGGAATATGGAAACCAGCTGGAAAGCTCCCAATGGCCAAACGTGAACAATTTGAGCAGCAGAACAAATATTATAGTATTGGATTATAAGCCAAAATATAAAAGAAATATTAATATTTCATACTGATACAAACATATCATTGAATAAGTAAGTAAACAGGAGATCTGACAAATTTCCACTTCAGAAGAATTACACATACTGTGTGGATACCCTGTCCTTGAGGACACGTAGAATAACTCCCCACTCATGAAACGTGCTGTACGTAGTGACATGGTGACTTTTGTGTAAAGAGTACATTATAGAAAGAAAAAAAAGAATGATTTTACAATGGGAAAAATGGACACAAACTTCCTCTGCCAGATGTCAAGGCTGATGTCAACAGTGTAAGTCGACAGTGTGTACCTTTGACAGGATGTGGTGACAATGGCACTTTGCCTGTGTTTTTTACTTCCCCAAACCCATAACCCCAGCCTAAGCATGAGAGAGCATCAGACAAATCCCCATTGATCAATATTTGGCAAAATATCTGATCTGTAATCCTCTAAATTCTCCTGGTATGCAAAACCAAAGAAAACCTGAGAAATGATCACAACCAAGAGAAGCCTAAGAAGATGTCACTGCCAAGTAAATGTAACATAGGACCCCAGATGGGATCCCAGAACAGAAAAAAGGGCATCAAGGAGAAACAGAAAATCTAGGTAATGTACAGACTTTAGTTAATAATAATGTAGTGACATTTGTTTATTAGTTGTGGCAAATATACCACACCAATGTAAGATGTCTGTGATAGGGGAAACTAGCGATAGGATATATGGAACTCTTTGCTCTCTCTTTGCAATAACTCTATAAATCCAAACTCTTCTAAAGTAAAAATATTTCTAAAAGGAAAAAACTCAAAACATAATTTCTCTAACATAAAAATAAATATACTTATTTCTGATGTTCTGAAGATAAATCAATTTCACCCTTGCAGTTTTTTACAAATACATACAATTTAAAATTTAATTATGGAGGCAATAGCATGGACCTGTCTTCAGAGGTGACTGTTTTGTTGTTCTAAATAGGGCAGTTGGGCAGCCTTTCCTCAGGTGAGAGATATAGGCATCTCATTTGCCTCTTCATCCTTGCTGCCAAAAAGAATTGCAATCTTCTTTCTCTCTCCATTTATATTTTCAATTTTGCTATTTTATCTATTTCTGAAAACTACCTCGAATTTATTTGACTAGAAAAATGTATGAATAATAAATATGCATATTGCTTACTCTAGTCATTTCACTCTGCTTTAGAAATCTATTTTTGAACTTCTTTTTTTCTGAACACAGTCTTTTTTGTTATTTTAAGTTTTTGGTATCTTACAGCATTTGTCATAAAGTTTTCCATAGGCAAGAAAAAATAATAAAGCAAAGGATCTTCAAGGAACTCAACTTCAAGAAGTTATGTTTTCTTTCAAAGGAATCAAACAAAAAAAGAAGGCTCAAGTGTTTAAATAATTATTATTAATAATGATCAGTTACATAAATCAGAGGTCAAGAATAAAAATTCCTTATTTTGTTTAATGAAGTACACTGAACCAATATGTTCCGTGAGTCTAAAGTTAAAGGTTGTTTCCTACGTCTGTTTTGCATTGCTGTAAAGGAATACCTGAGGCTGGGTAATTTATAAAGAAAAGAGGTTTATTTAGGTCACAGCTCTGCAGGCTGTACAGGAAGCCCCGCACCAGCTTCTGCTTCTGGGGGGGCCTCAGGAAGCGGCCACTCATGGCAGCCAGAGCAGGCATCAGCTAGGGAGAGAGAGGGGAGGGGCCACCTCTTTGTGACAGTCAGTTCCAGCAGAAACTAACAGAGCCAGAACTCGCTCATTCCCACGGAGGTGGCACCAAGCCATTCATGAGGGATCCACCCCCATGGCACAAACATCCCCAGCTAGACCCCATCTTCAACACTGGGGATCAAATTCCAACACAGGATTTGAAAGGAACAAATATCCAGACTATGTCCGTTGTCTCACATAGTTTGAGAGGTTTCACGTGTAATTTTTAAAGTTTAAATCACTGTTGTCAATATGAAAGATGTCCGAAGCTCTTAAAGCAACCAAACCAACCAACCAACCAACCAACCAACCAAACGAAAAATTATTTTGCATTATTTAAGAAATGGGCTTCTCTGCAAATTCAGTTTTTTCAGGCCCTTTAAAACCTCCCAAATAACATTTTTTGTGTCTCTGTGTAAATATACTCCATATGTCTGCATTTCATCGAGCAGAGTGACCTACAGGTATCGTGTGCTCGAGTGGTCACTGTAGCCGTCTGTGTGCAGAGCAGGGTCCACAGTGAACGGCCATCACTTGCAACATGCCTGGGGAGCGGACGGACTGGAGTCTATACCAGTCCCCTCATTTTCCTAACAACCACCACAGATCATCAATGTGGTCTGGGCAAGAAACCGGAGCTTAAGAAGTCCGATGGCATGACTGAGGTGTGGTCAGAGATGGGATTTACCCGACTCCAGAGCCCATGCTGTCTGCCCTGAGCATACTGCCATGCAAAAACGCCCACTTTATTCATAAAAAGTGTTTGTTATCAGAAATGCACACACTTGCGTGCATGAACATGCACATACATGCACAAGCACATGCACAAAATCACAGTAAAAACTTTTAAAAATGCAAAAACCTCCCTCCGACTTTCCACAGCCAGTGACCCATTCCCACTGCTGACAGCAGCCACACTACCATTGTCCCAAATCTCAAAGTCTCTCTATAGCAAGTCAGCTTGCTTTTAAAAATGGTAATTTTAAAATCTAGTTTCTGTGCATATGTTATTTTGTCAGTTGACTCAATGATATGCTTTGTAGCATTATTGCCCTTCAGCACAGGCTTTGATGTAGGATCAGGTATTCATTCAGCCGTCGTGGTCCCTGCCCTCTGGACACTTTCCAGCTTTTTACTTGGGTGGGAGCCCAAATCTCTGCTGGATTTTTTTTTTTTTTTTTTGGTCTTTACTTATAGTATTTTGAAGACTGTGCTCTTCTGTATTTTCTGAAATTGTATCCACATGTGGATTTGTTGCCCTCAGTTATTTTAAGATCGATTTGTTCTGTTTTGTTGGGAGGAAGGGAATTCAGAATCAAGTAATGGCCATGCCTCTCCCTCCATGTGCAATTAAAAAAAATTATTTTGAATTGTAATGGGTACATAATAGTTGTTTATAGGGTACACATGATATTTTGATATAGGCATAGAATGTGCATTAATCAAATCAAGGTAATTGGGGTATCCATCACCTCAAGCATGTTTCTTTTCTTGTGTAGGAACATTCCGATTCCACTCTTTTACTTATTTTAAAGTACACCCTAACTTAGTGTTCATTATAGTCACTTTGTTGTGCTACCAAATGCTGTTCACCCTATCTAACTATAATTTTGCACCCGTTAACCATCCTTTCGTGACCCCCCCTCCCACTACGCTTCCCAGCCTCTGGTAACCATCATTCTAGTCTCTATTCCATGAGATCAATTGTTTTAACATTTAGCTCCCACATGTGAGTGAGAATATATGAGATTTGCCTTTCTGAGCTTGGCTTATTTCGCTTAACATAATGTTCTCCAGTTCAATCCATGTAGTTGCAAATGACGGATTTCATTTTTTTTACAGCTGAATAATATTCCGTTGTGTATATATACCACAATTTCTTTATCCACTCATCCGTCAATGGACACTAGGTTGATTCCAAACCTTGGCTGTTGTGAATAGTGCTGCAGTAAACATGGGAGTTCAGACATCTTTTTGATAGACTGATTTCCTTTCTTTTAGTATATGCCCAGCAGTGGGATTGCTGGGTCCTATGGTAGTTCTATTTTTAGTTTTTTGGGAAACATTCATGCTGTTCTCCATAGTGGTTGTACTAATTTACCTTCCCTGCATTTGGAATTTTTGAGGCAAATAAATTTTTAAATAAATTTTGAGGCAAATAAATTCTTCCCTACAAAGTGAGTTAGAGCTTGATATTGCTGTTTCATGCTGTTCTCATTCAATTTCTAATGTCCTTGCTGTTTGGACTGAGTCCAGACAACCTTCTCCAAGGTTTCCAAAGAAACCTTCTCCATGATCTCTCATCAGTTTTCCGTTTTATGTTTACCATATTCATTAATCATGATTAGAGAATATTCCAATGGCACAAAATTCCATCTGCTCTGAGCATACACGCTCTAACGACTCAGTTACTGTGCTTAGCGTCACCCATGTCTTTGGTTAACCCTTTTTTCCCAGTATTCTCTCACTTCCCCACGTATCTCAAGTTACTTCAGGGATCATTTGTTATTAACCCGGATGAAAACCATATACCCTTAATTTATCATGACATAACTTTCTTTTCTCATTTAACTGCCACATAGTGTGTTCCCGGCCTTGTGCCCAAAGCTTTGCCTTCTGTATTGTACATAACCCTGGCGCATTTTAATGAGCTGAATGTTAGCACTGGAGGTTTAGATGTAGGATACTGGGGCTCAGATTAGACCGAGTCTGATTCCAAAGTCCAAGCTCCTAACCACTTCCACCAGCGTCTCTCACTTGTTAAGACTATATGGTATTCTTGAGATTTATTTCGTGGCACTCTCCTGACCCAATTAATCATAATATTGTTTTATGAAAAGAGAAACCAGAAGTTATTTATACACCAGAAATAAGAAGTTATATCCTTGACTAAGGATGATCTGGAAGTGCTCTGGAAAATATTAGCTCCGAGTCTTGATTGGAATGAATTACTCACTTGTGCTTTCAGATCCCCTTGCTCCCACGTCCACCTCACTCTGTCCTGGGAGGCTGAGCATGTGTAGGGTGTCAGCAGTTTCTTCAGCCTGTGGCTTCTTCCCAGATTTGGGCAAACGGAGCATGTCAGGGAAGGAGGAAGGTGAGCCTGGGAGTTTTCTTTTCCAGGATTCTGTTCTGTGGGATCATTTCTCAAGCAGAAGTTATAGCTTCTCTCAGAGAATGAATGAACTTGAACAACACAGATTTCCATATGGACTTTGTTTCATTTATTTATTTACTTAAAATTTTTTTGAGACAGAGTCTCCCTGTGCTACCCAGGCTGGAGCACAGTGGCCGGATCATTGCTTACTGCAGCCTCAAACTCCTGGGCTCAAGCGATCCTTCTGCTCCACTCTCCTAAAGTGCTGTGATTACAGGTTCAAGCCATACCTGGCCAAACCCCATTTCTTTTTATTTATTTATTTATTCAGGATATTGTGGGGTACAAACATTGCGGTTACCTGTAATGCGTTTGCCTCACCCAAGCCAGGGCTACAAGTGTGTCCGTCCCCCATATAGTGCATTCTGCTTCCATTAGTTGTGGGTTTACACCCTCGACCCCACCCCGACTAGCACCCAACGAGTATTACTACCATGTGAACACCTTAGTGTTGGTCAGTTAGTAACAATTTGATGGTGAGTACATATGGTGCGTGTTGCCATTCTTGTGATACCTCACTTTGAAGGATGGGCTCTATTTTTTTTCAGGATAATATAAAAGGCTCTAGATCACCATTGTTTTTTGTAGTTGAGTAGTATTCCATGGTATACACATACCACATTTTATTAATCCACTCACTGATTGAAGGGCACTTAGGTTGTTTCCACATCTTTGCAACTGTGAACGGTGCTGCTATAAACATTCGAGTGCAGATGTCTTTATTATAGAATGTCTTTTGTTCCTTTGGGTAGATGCCTCATAGTGGGATTTCTGGCTCAAATGGTATCTCTACTTTTAGCTCTTTGAGGTATCTCCAAATTACTTTCTATGGGGGATGTACTAGTTTGCAGTCCCACCAGCAGTGTATGAATGTTCCATCCAGTTTCTCTACATCTATGCCAGCATTTTTTGTTTTGGGACTTGTTGATAAGGGCCATTCTCACTGGAGTTAGATGATACTGTAGTTTTGATTTGCATTTCACTAATGATTAGAGATGTTGAACACTTTTTTATATGTTTGCTGGTCATTAGTCTCTCTTCTTTTAAAAAGTTTCTGTTCATGTCCTTTGCCCATTTATTGATGGAGTTGTTTGATTTTTTCTTGTTGATTTTAAGTTCTGTACAGACACTTGTTATCAGCCCTTTATCAGATGTGTAGAGAGCAAATATTTTCTCACATTCTGTAGGTTGTCTATTCGCTGTAATGATAGTTTCCTTGGATGTGCAGAAGCTTTTTAATTTGATCAGGTCCCATTTGTGTATTTTTGTTGCTGCTATGATTGCTTTGGGGTCTTCTTCATAAATTCTTTGCCTAGGCAGATGTCTGAAAGAGTCTTCCCAACATTTTCGTCCAGAATTCTTAAGGTTTCATGTCTTAGGTTTCAGTCTGTTATCCATCATGAGTTGATTTTTGTGAGGGGTGAGAGGTGGGGATCTAGTTTCATTCTTCTGCATGTGGATATCCAGTTTTGCCAGCACCACTTATTGAATAGAGATTCTTTCTCCAAGTGTATATTTTTGTCTGCTTTGTCAAAGGTTACATGACAATATGAGGATGGTTTTATATCTGGGATCTCTGTCCTATTCCAAAGGTCTTATGTAGGGAGAACTATGAAACACTGAGAAAAGAAACTGTAGAAGATCTAAACAGATGGAAATGCCTACGATGCTCATGGATTGGTATAATCAATATTGTTACAATGTCCATACTACCTAAAGTGATCTACAGAATTAATACAATCCCTGTCAAAATACCACCATCATTCTTTACAGATTTAGAAAAAATAATTCTATGCTTCGTCTGGAACCAGAGAAAACCTCATACAGCCAAAGCCATCTTAAGCAAAAAGAGCAAATTGAGAGGCATCAGTCTGCCAGACTTCTATACGGTTTTGAATATAATTTTTTAAAAAAATGTCAATAGAGCGGAATTAGGGGTCTCAATAGGGAAAAGGAATTCCTCAAAAACTGATTCATGTGATTAACTGTACACCTCGGTAAATTCACTGAAAATCACTTAATTGTACACTTAAAATGGAGTGTTGGTTGTACGTAGATACAGTTGGAGCACTGTGTATGTACTCTCTGGACTACTTTGACAGAGTAGAGTTCTGAATGTAACAAGATAAGTCAACTTGAGTGGTAATATATTTTGGGAAATCAGCTCACTACAAATTGTGACTGTAAACATTGTACTGTAAATGCTTTGTAGTTTTCCCCCAATTAAAAAAAAAATTCAATAGATTCTACCTTCATAAAACAAGATCATAAATTTTTCTTTATGCTTTTTCTTTTGGGTAAAAGTGTATTTTTCTGTCTTATTTTAAACTTGTGTTAAAAGCCAAAATATGTTATTATAATAAGAGATAAAAATATACCATTTGATCCAATCTTATCGAGAATGTAATAACCATCTATTCTGCTCCATTTTCTAATAATATTCTTGCATTGATATATAAATGTAATAAACTTTTGAAACTTTGATTTTCATTGAAGATGACATCTGTTTTCAGTACTATGAAAACTTGGGTATTCCTGACCATCTCCAACATGTGACATAATGTTCCTAACTTTCTCTCTTGTGTGGGAGTATTAGCCTAGTCAAAATAAACTAAAAAAAAAAAAAAAAAGAATCCAATGAAAAAGTGTAGAAGTAAAAGTTTTGTATCAAATTTTGAGTCAATATGAGGTTTATGTGCCAGTACTGTTTTGTAGAGAATGGAATTGTGTCTATATAGTACTGCTGATTTTTCTACCAACACAGTCAGCTAGTGGAGTATTTCTCATAAAGTAAATACAAAATAAATATTTGATAGATTAGTAAATGTGGCTCTCATTGTTCATAAATCAATTCAGCAAGGATCTATTGAGCAAGTTTTATACACTTATCTCTGTATATAATGTTATACTGAACCAAAAATAATGATCATTCACACATTTATGAAGAGTTTTTATATAAGAATTGAAGGTCATTCTCTCCAAATTCTGTTACTTTCTTAGGCAAGTAGGATGACCCATTCTATGCATTGGTCCATTCTTAGCATCTACAAATCCAGGACCATGAATTTACTCTCTTTCCAGGAAAAATACACAAGAGAATATCTAAATCACTAGTTGTTAAAATTGATCTATCTTTTAAATCTTAAGCTCTATAAAACTTCTGACTCTTAGGGATTTCTGTTTTTCGTATTGAGGCAAAACTTGTATACAGTGAAATACACAAATCCATGGTGTACGTCTCTGTGGATTCTTACATATGTGAACAGCCAGATAGCCACCGAGCAAATCAGGATGCAGAACATCACCAGCCCCACTGGGCTCCCTCATGACACCGCTGAGTCAGCCTCCAATGCTATTCAGACCACTATCACCATAGACTAGTTTTGAACTTCAAATAGATAAAATTATTCTGTATGTACTTTTTTGGGAGATGTAAAATTCATTTATTAATATGTTCTATTTTGTTGCTGTGTTAAATAAGCAGTGATTATTGCTGTAATAAACATGCCCTGCTGTATTTATTCTTTCTGGTATTTATAGACATGTGAATTGTTTCCATTTCTGGCAAGTATGAAATACACTAGTATGAATGTTCTTTTACAAAGCATTTGGTGGTCCTAAGTGCTCATTGCAGGAATGGAAGTGCTGGGTCACAGTGTGTACATGTGATTAGCTCTAGTCAGTTTACCAACGTGGATGGCCAATCTACACCCCACCCAGCAATGGATGGGAGTTTGAATTTCTCCACTTCCTTCTTGCACTTGGTGTTGGCTCTCATTTTTGTTTTAGCCACTCTGGTGTGGTTATAGTTGTATTTCATTCTCATTTTAATCTTTAATTTCCTGATAATTGTTTTTCTGTATTCCTCTGATTGATTTTAGGAGTTCTTTATATGTTCTTGAGATAAATCCTCCAATGAATATGTACTGAAGCTATTTCCTCCCAGTCTGCCTTCCCTATCTCTGTTAATGGAGTCTTGTTGACTTGTTGAGTTCTTTATTTTAATAAGATCAATCTTTTCTTTTGTGTTAGTGTTTTTTTGTGTCCTAGTTAAGAAGTCTTTGCCAACTCCAAGAAAAATATTCTCCTTTTGCTTATTCTATAACAACTCTGTTGTTGTTTTTTCCAAATTTTGACTCATTAGGGCATCAGTAAAGTTAAATTAAGGTGAAGGAGTCTATAAAACAG
The DNA here is from genome assembly GCA_963574885.1 of Lepilemur ruficaudatus. Lineage (NCBI taxonomy): Eukaryota > Metazoa > Chordata > Mammalia > Primates > Lepilemuridae > Lepilemur > Lepilemur ruficaudatus. The sequence continues at coordinate 14,377 of CAUYRT010060382.1, forward strand.
AAATGAGCAAATAAATGTTACACACAGAATGTCCCTATGCTCTTAAAAATATAAACACTTAAATCGTTTACTTTTTCTTCTTTCAGCTTTCTCAAAGAATTTAAGTTAAAGACACATTGTGTCAGCGACTCTGCCTGTGCTCCTTTGCCCGCCGTTGGAGCAGCTTATGTAGTCTACTCAAATTAGTGCATTAATTGTGTCAATCCATCGGGCTTAAAAGATGAGAATGTGTTTGGCAGAATTACTCTTATTTATGAGTAAGTAAAACATGGACTAGCAGCTTGTGCAGAAAATGTTACAATTTAAAAGGTGGATCGAACGATGGGGTAGTAATTCAGAGCCCCACATATCCTGTATGATGACTTCCATGAAGGTTCTTGAGATTGCCTGTTCCGCATTATTGCTCATCATAGTGCACATTCAGTCCACATAGACTTAATAAATAAAAGTAAAGAGGGCCCCAAATGGCCTTCCATCAAAGTGGAAGTGATCATTTGGGGCCCTCTTTACTTTTAACAGGGGGGAAAGGCCTAATCAAAGCCTTTTTTGTTGCAGTTAATACTGCCTAACTACATTTCTTCTCTGTTTACCCTGCTAGAAAGCCAGCCTGTACAAGAGTGGGGACATTGTGCTTCTTTCACTGTTGAATTTCCAACATTTAGAAAGTGCCTTTCCTATATTAATATGAAAGCCCATGAAATGTCAAAGGATAAAAAACTAAAGACTCTAGTTACTACCTTAAGATGTTCTATAGAGTAGGGATTACAAATTAGTGAATTGATCATTGAAATAATTGAGTATGCATCAAATTAAACTATTCATGTCAAACCAATTTATTATCTTTAATTAAAAATGACAAGAAGCTCTGCACTGTGAACAGGATCACTAGGATAGACTACCTTCACTAAATTCATACACCCTAGTGTAATTCTAATTGCCAGTCAAATTAAGATTTTCTATTAAATGCTAAATGAAAGCTACCAAATGGAAATGGTTAATTAACACATGAAATTTCTAGCTTAGTGCCTGACATGCAGCAGGCATTGCTAAATATTATTTTCCTTCGTTCTTACCTTCCTAAACTGTATTCAGTTTAAAGTAAATTGGAAGCAGAGCAGCTCATTTCTGAAGTTTGAAGCCCTTATTTCAAAGGTACAGAGGATTTGTACCTGCATGTGCAAATGTAAAATGTACCATTTACAAAATTTATGATCATAAGATAGGAAGTACACAGCACGCAGACTTAGGAATATGGATGACCTGGACTTGAATATATATCTTATATTTATTAACTTAGTGTTAACTGAGTAACTTTGGATAACTGGGGTTTTCTTGCTTATAGTGTCTCCATATGTACAATATTGGTACTATCACCAACATCATGGAGAAGCCAGTGGCATAATGCTATTTCAGAGCTCCAATTTGTCTCATTTTTGTTTAGCCAGGTGCATCAAGTGTTTTAACAGGGACCCAACACACCTGTATTAAAGCAAAATGAGTATAAAAACTCCAAATAAGTATACAAAAGAACACAAAATGGACATGCTAAAGAAAAAAAGTCAGGTAAGAAAGTATAGCTTTAAACCACTGAATAGAGACTGAATTGAAACACGAATATCTCACTTTTTTAGAAAAGTACTGTGCCTCATGTTCGATATTAGAATTATCCAATTCAAGGGATATATTTTGGGTAACCAAAGTAGCAGTACCCCCTTCTCATAGAAATGTGACTGGTTTGGCAAACATTTCTATACGTCTCTGTTTGCTGAAAGTGACGTATCCCTCAGGGTGAAAAGGGAGGTCATTCTTTAGAATTGTAATGTCTTGAGTGAAGTCACAGATCACACACGTGTTCTGTGCAGAGAGGTCCTGGGTATTCTAGATGGTAACATTGCCAACAGAGTCATCTTTCATATGAAAAAGATGACATGTGTACTATATTTTCACATCTAGAGGAAATGTGGCTGCAAAATTCTTCAAAACAAATGTTCCTTTGTGGTCTAGAAGTTCTAGTAAAATGTGTGGAAGGGCTTATGGTAACAAACTAATAAAACAAGATGTGTGGTATGATTTCAACTTTTAAATTGTTTTTTAAGATATGGTTTATGCTTTTATAAAACTTTCTCTATACAAATAAAATTAATTGTATCTGATATTGTATTAGAGTTCACAGATTTGAAGTTTTTGGTCTCATTAGTGGTGTGTTTTGCCAAAGACACTGTATTATTGTATGTAGTTCTCCCACTTAATGTGGCACAAATGACTAGAAATGAGTGATCATTTTCTACCCTAGATGCTAGAAATGGGTAATCATGTTTACTTGGTGAACCATCCCAAGCAGTTACAGGAATTGTTTTTTTCTTAAGCTTATACTATATTCACAAGTAACACGAACACTAAACTGAATGCTAAATGCTAACATAGAAATACAAGGCCCGCTCCCGTCTGCTAAGGAGTTAACAGCACAGCCGGAATAACCAAATGCAGCAAGTGCATGAGCCCGGTCACAGCACTCCCTTATTTGACGTGTCTGTGGGTAATGTGATAATTCAGTGCTAAACAGGACCAGAAGAAGGAAGAGTTGTTGGGACTCAGTGGTGGGGGAGGCAAGTACAGGCAAAAGAGCCAGGATTTAGGTGCAGAATAAGTGGGAGTGGAAATAGGTTTGGAGAAGCACAAGAAGATGTAGACACAGAAACACACCTCAGGTGTTGAAAGGACGTTACGTATTATGGCTTAATTGGTATGAGGGTGCAGGTAGGAGAGTGAGCAGTGCTGTAGTGGGCATTGCAGTGTAGACAGAGAAACGCTAAAACTTGGTTTAGTACTT
>CAUYRT010060392.1:0-37606 GCA_963574885.1 Lepilemur ruficaudatus
GAGTGCAGGTGTCCTTTTTTTTTTTTTTTAAATGAGGAGGCGGGGTTTTTGAAGTAGGCACTCCATCAGTTTCCCTGTTTTTTGTGTTTTTTCTTTTTTTTGTCAAGACAGTGTCACTCGGGGGCCCTGGGTAGAGTGCAATGATTGCAGTCACTGCAAGCTCTGGGTTCTGGGCTGTGAGTGATCCTTCTGCCTCAGCCCAGACCGCCTGGCTGGGTTTTGTGTATTTTTTTGTCTTTTTTTTGTTTGTTTCTTGTCTCTAGAGATGGGGACTCACTGTGCTGAGGCTGGTATCGAACCTCTGAGCTGCAGCTATCCTCCCACCTTGGCATCCCAGAAAGCTAGGATTACAGGAGTGAGCCACCTCACCCGGCCCAGGTGTCTTTTTGATAAAATGACCTCTTTTCCTTTGGGTAAATACCCAGTAGTGGCATTGCTGGATCAAATGGTAGGCCTACTTTTAGTTCTTTGAGGAATCTCCATACTGTTTTCCATAGAGGTTGTACTAATTTTTATAGTCCCACCAACAGTGTATAAGCATTTCTTTCTCTCTGCATGCATGCCAGCCTATATTATTTTTGGACTTTTTAATAAAAGCCACTCTAACAGGAGTAATGTGATATCTCATTGTGGTTTTAATTTGCATCTTCCTGGTAATTAGTGATGTTGAGCATTTTTTTCATGTGTTTATTGGCTGTTTGTTTTCTTTTGAAAAGCTTCTGTTCATGTCTTTTGCCCACTTTTTGATGGGGTTGCTTGTTTTTTCCTTGCTAATTTGCTTGAGTTCTTTGTAGATTCTGGTTTATCAGATAAGTAGCTTTTGAATATTTTCTCCCATTCTGTAGATTGTCTATTTGCTCTGTTGATTATTTCCTTAGCTGTGCAGAAGCCTTTTAATTTAATCAAATCCTATTTATTTATTTATTTTTGTTGTTGCTGTGATTGCCATTGGGGTCTTCTTCATAAATTCTTTGCTTAGGTAAATATCTAGAAGAGTTTTTCCAACATTTTCTTCTAGAATTCTTATAATTTCATGCCTTACATTTAAGTCTTTTATCCATCTTGAATTAATTTTTGTGACTGGTGAGAGATAGGGATCCTGTTTCATTTTTCTGCATGTGGCTATCCAATTTTCCCAGCACCATTTATTGAATAGGGCTTCTTTCCCCCAGTTTATATTGTTGTCCGCTTTGTCAGTTGGCTATAGATGGATGGTTTTATATCTGCATTTTCTGTTCTGTTCTATTGGTCAATGTCTGTATTTCTGTGCTAATACCATGCTGTTTTGGTTACTGTAGTTTGCTTGACTTTGCTATGTGCCTGCTTAATGAGTCTATTCTAGGACTCAAAATGCTCATAGGTCATTTGTGGGAAAAGAATACATCATTACAACCCCAACTAACATTTTTGTCATGTGTTGGAGTTGCATGCCTATGGTTCTCCCAGGCTAGAAGTGCATGCTGGTCTGGGGCCCTTGGGTAACCTTGCTCCCAAGCTCAACTAATCATTGCCCTAATGTGGGCTCTCTGTGGTGGCCCTGACCCTGTGGCAGTTCTCTGCCTGAACCCCGAGACTCTCTGCGTCATCCTTTGAATTGTAGGTGGAGGTAGTTCATGCACTGTGAACACCTGCAGAGTTAGTGTCACATGGACACTGCCAAGATTTACAATCTGTGCCTTCAGGGTGTGGCCCCAAGCCATATCTGGGGCAACTGAGGCACACTATGCTAGAATGCATGGAGCAGAGACTTGAGGTGGCCCTGGGCATGGAGCCCCTAGGTTCCACAGCTCCCTGGGCCCCTCCCTTGAAACTGTTGTGCCCTCAAATTCTGGCACTCTGGGCCTGTGATAGATGTGGCAGATTTGAAGATCCCTGAAATGCCTATGGGGTCACTCTTTTGTTGTCTTCATGAATAGCATCTGGCTTCCTTATATCCATATTAATCTCTTTATCAAATGTTCACTTGGCCACATCCCTGGTATTCTCTCCTGAACATGCTTTTTTATTCTTTACATGGCTGGGTTGAAGATTTTCCAAATCTTTAAATTCTGCTTCCCTTTTGATTACAAATTTCATCTTTAATTCATTTTTCTCTCCTTGCATTTTACTATAAGCAGTCAAGAGAAGCCATGTGACACCCCAAACAATATGCTTAGAGACCTCTTCTGCCAAATATCCTAATTCATTGCTCTTAGGTTCTGCCTTCCACAAAGCAGTAGGATGTGGACACCATGTAGCCAAGGTCTTTGCCACTTTATAACAAGGATGGCCTTTCCTCTAGTTTTCAATACCTTGTTCCTCATTTTTGTCTAAGACCTCATTAGAATGACCTTCAATGTCCATCTTTCTATCAGCATTCTGGGAATGACCACTTACATAATCTCTAAGAAGATTCAGCCTTTCCCTACAGCTCTCCTATTCTTTCAAGCCCTCAGCAGAATAGTCCTTTACAGTCTGGCCTCTACCCATTATAGAGTTCCAAAATCATGTCCACACTCTTAGGTATTTGTTATAGCAATAGCCCACTTCTCAGTACCAATTTCTTAGTTTTTTTCCAGTGCTATAAAAAATACCTTAAACAGGGTAATTTGTAAACAATAGAAGTTTATTTCTCATACTTCTGGAGGCTGGGAAGTCTAAGATCAAGGTACCAGTAGATTTGGTGTCCAGTCAAGACTTACTCTGCTTCATGGATGGTGCCTTCCTGCTGCATCTTCACATGGCAGAGGGCAAAAGGGATGAATGCTCTGTCCTCCCATGGCAAGAGAGATGAAAAGGACAGAAAGGCAAAAGGCCTAGCTAGTTCCTTCTGGACTTTTAATAAATCACTAATCTCATCCTAATCACCTCCTAAAGGCCCCACCTCTTAATAGTGTTCCATTGGAGATTAAATTTTAACATGAATTTTGGAGGGGACACAAACATTTCAAACACAGTAGTTCATATGGCCAGGTACAGTTGTGCAGGGGTATGATGCACATGGGCTATAATGTTGGCATTTATGGTGTTCCCTGGAATTGTGCAGTCCACATCCTGTGCAGTGGTGGTGGCCCTATTGATGCTAAATGCATTGTAAAAAGACTAGAGAGACTAAAGGAAGGATTAACCCCAAGGAGGAATTTCTCAACAGGGGCTGGAGACACATTTGGCAGCACACCTGTCCTGGAGGTGCTCTGGCCATGGGATTCTAATTCCCAGCCTGTGTGATTCACTGCATTTCACCCCTACCACAATGTCTGGTACTGCTGGGTGTTTGCTGATTGTGCTGTCTTGGGAGAGCTTGTATCTCACAATTGTCATTGAAAGTTGCTATCTGGTCCAGATTTTACACAGTTCTGCCCTTGAACACACAGTGGCCTCCTATGAGGACAGATAAGAACACAAAGGAGTGAGTCCATCTGATTCTTTGAAAGCCAATTTAGCTAATTTACTTGTTTCCATTAATTATTTAGTTTCAGCTGACTGCTTTTCATTGTCATATCCAGTGTAGCTGTTTCTGCACAAAGCTCATCATAGAATTTGGAGGGATGTTCAATTTGTCCTGCTCAGCTTCTTGTTGCTGCTGAACATGGAGGGGAAGTGAGAAGGGAGATGGGCAGAAAGAGGGTTTTCTGGAATATCAGGGATCCTTGTGCAACTATCTCTCACTAAGCTATTATTTGTAGAGATTCTTTAGACCTAACAGTGGCAAATCAGTCATTTCTTAATGGCTCTTGGGAAACGGATCTAGAAACAAACAGAAATATTCATAAAGATCATGGGGGTTGGTATTTTCTGTTGTTGGGAAGTCATGGAGCCTTCATTTTGGTTTTGCTGAAGCTTGAATAAAGTTTAGAGGTCACCAGAGGAAGCTTCCCAGCCCTGAGATAGAGTGAGTTATAGCAATTCCTATGTCTGCACATTCTTAACCTTTTATGTCATTACCCAGCACAAAATCAGATAAGCAATGGGAAAACATTGATTCCCAAATACATTTCTAAAGCGAAATGTGAGGCTTTCAGTCTTCTTTGAATTGTTAACGTTTGTAATTTCTTATTTCTTCAAATTTCTCACGTGGTGACAGCTTTGCCTTCCCATCATTTAGTTTTGATTCTCAGGGTTTTCTTTTGAGTCTCTGGGCTCCACTGTCTGTGAAGTGGTCCTTAATGGTGATCAAGGAGCTTTCATCCTCTGAATGCCATTAGTGACCTAACAGAGAAGGGCGTGATTTAACTTGCAGCTAAATGCATAACTGTGGCTGCATAGCACAAATGAAGAGAGCATATGCTCCGAGCTGGTACTCAAGTGACCTTTCACATTTTAGTGATATATGGCTGCTGTGAATGTAACCCAACGATAACCAAGAGAAAAGAATTTATCTTCTCTCTTCAAAGTATCATACTCCCAAAGACATTATCTCACCCAATTTGTTAACAGTAAAAGCTCATAACAGTAAGAACTTGCAAAAGGATGACAGAATGAAATAGTTTTAATGTATTTTGCCAAAGGGAAATTTACCATCTGCCTGTCTTCATGAATCACATATGCTGAGAATAATATTTTAGAAGATACTGACAACAAGACACAGTAATTTGTAAATGAAAATTACTGATGCTGCCCTTCTTAAAGCAATCTGTGGAATAAATCAGTACAGCAAGCTATAGGATTACAAGGGAAAGACTTGAAATAGGAGAATAATAAACTATATTATTGGCTTTTTGTAATTATAATAAAGATCCCAAATCTTTAAAATGTGATTACTTTGATTCGAACTTCACTGTTCCCATATGAACCCTCTCAATGTGCCCCAGAGACAGGTAGAATAGGAAAATACATTATTAAGCTGAGACTACAATACAATCTTATTTGCAAACATTGTCAGACATGTAATTATACTTCATAGAAATATGTCATCAATTGGTCTGATTTCTCAGAAAGCATTCCCTATAGCACAAATCATGAAGTTGTCATCAATGGAAGACTTCAAATTTCAATGTGTACAGCTAATTCAAAAATCATGCTAAAATAAAAACGCATGATTTTAAATCTAGGGAAAAGCAAAACATAAAATTGTAGAAATTCAGTCATAAATTTGGGAATAACCAAGGATTTTCTAGCAATGGTCTTATATGTTCTCGCTTAATATATGCATATCATAAATTTAGAATGAAAACTATTCATAGCTGATGAAAATTAGGAAATAGATATTCTCTCAAAAATTGGTTTCGGAAAGGGCCTTAAAGAAAACAGAAGAAAAGAAGATTTGTATGGAAATGACACCTCTTCTGTCATGAATCAGGTGATTTTAGCCTGATTGGATGTGGGTCTAGAAACCAAGTTAAGAAGATTTTCTATTCTCTCACTACATCTATGGTGGCATTGATACTGTTACACTTTCTTGTTGGCTTTTAAAAGATCTTAAAGACGATTTTCTAATGATAGAAGTATTACATGAAAGGCAAGTCTGTGGTCAGTAAGGTGGCGGAGGACCATGATAATCTCCATTTTGCAAAATAAGAAGTATTTTTTTTTGTCTGAAAACTGAGTAAGAAGAAAGTTTTTGCAAAGGAAAATATAAATTCTGGCAGTATTTATGCATTTTTTTTCATAATTTGTAAGGCTGAATTAAAAACATAGCAGTATATTAGATATATTTATCTCTTAGATATGATGAAGACAAGTCCTGCAGTTTCATAATTATCACTATAATATATGGTAGTATATATGGTGTATATGTAGTCACATACTATACATAATATAATTATATTTTCCATTTGCATGAAAATTAAGTGGCCTTTGAGGGGCTATTTTCTGTTTTCTTAGTCCCTTCAGGTATAAATTCCAAGTGATAAACAAAATACATTTTCACTTATCTTCAATTTTTTTCACCATCTTTGATTTAAGGAGGAAACATATTTAATAACACCTGGATATAGAACCAAACTAGTATAATAAATTCCAAGTTGTTCGAAATTCCTAAAGGTGTCAAAGTATCCATGGAAGAGTTTTGGAAGCTTCTAGAAAAAACAGAATTTGGGGAAAGAATTTTTCACAAGGATGAGTACAACTTTCAAATTATTGTCTGAGTGGATAATTTTAAAAAATTGTAGGAACAGAGCTATAGGCAGAAGAAATTTGAACATTTTATGAACCGTCTTCATTTTGCTTGTTTCTGTTGAGTATGGAAATCGGTTTACAAAATTAATTGAGAAACAGGTTTCTCAAGCATAAGTGAGTTGTAGATTAAATCCTCAGGCTGGTGAATTATTTGTATTTGTCTAAATTGACCATGGAAAAGAGTAAAGATAAAACTCAGAAGAAACACTGTTTGGGGTTAATCTTGTATATGACACATAAAGAAAGGCAAAAGAAAAGCAAAGTAAAAAAAATTGTGACCCAATATGTTGTGGCAAATACAAGCTATTTATGATTTTGCAATTAAATGGCAAAGCAAATTGTTTAATTTTAAGCTTGAAAATACGTGCTGTTTGAGATTGGATTCTTATTTGAGTTTGTGTAATAATAAACTGTATTTTGCCCAATAGTCGTATGGTACCATATGATACAATATTTAAAATTTAAGCAAAGCATAAAGTAACATTTTGATGAAGCTGTAAGAAAACTTGAGGAAAAATTAAATAAATATTTGAGTGTTTTTATGACCTTGAGGGTGGAAAAGGCCATGGATATATAAACACACAAGGAAAGAACCCTCAAAGAAATACACTGATAGATTTGACATCGTTGATCTTACACGTCAAAAAACACCAAAAGTAAACTTGAAGGCAAACAACTAATTGAGGGGAAAAAGAATATATAATCATGCTACCAAATCAATAAAAGAAACACACTAATATAGAATGAACAATAGAAAATTTATACAAAAAGAAATGCAAATGACTAATAAGCATAGAAAGCTATTTAACACCAATAATTAATGAAATGCAAATTAATGCATCCCTAAGTTATTATTTTTCTCCTACTACATTAGCAAACTTTTTCTTTTTTTAAATGAAATGGTTCTTAGTGTGGATGAGGGTTAAGAAAAAGAGGCTATTTCTTATTCGTGATAGCAATGTTAATTGATAAAAAGGTCTCTGGAGAACAATTTGGCTGAATATATTAAATATATCTTATATCAAGTCATTTGACCAGACAATTCCATTTCTAGGAAGTCTGATGAAGAAAATGATTATAGATACATATGCAGATTTATAGACCATGATGTTCTTTGCATTCCTGCTTTGTCCTGCATAAACGGTGGCAGTATCAGGTAGGATACCATGATTGGCAATAAGGCACTCAGGAAGTATATAACATGTGGCTAAAACGTTGTGGACAGAGAAGGTAAATCCGAATCCAGAAGGAATATCTATTTGTGTGAATATAAATAGCTATTTCCTTCATAATAAAAGGGAGGCCATGTAATCCAACCTGCCTCCAGTAACTAATTGGTTCCCCTGCAATGCAGTAGCATACTGGAGCCTCCGAGTTGATTGTTCATGATAATGTTTATATATCCAACCTTGCTAAGGCAAAATGAATGGTTTTGAGCCCTGGAATGATGTCTACTGTTTGGTCACTTTGTTGATGAATTCCTTTTTATAAGAGTAGGTTTGCTAGGAAAAGAACTTGACACCCACAGGGTGAATCATTTTATCTATTACTACCTGATTAATTAATTCGTGGGTACCCTCCTTGCAGCTAGATTCACATGTGTTGCAAATATTCTTTTTATTTTATTTTTAAAAGTTTTTTAGAGACAGGGTCTTGCTTTGTTGCCCAGGTTGGAGTGCAGTGGTGTCATAATAGCTTGCTGCAACCTTAAACTCATGGGCTCAAGCAATTATCCTGATTCAGCCTCCCCAGTAGCTAGGACTACAGGCGTAAGCCACCATGCCAGTCTCATTTTTTTTTTTTTTTTTTGAGACAGAGTCTCGTTTTGTCACCCTGGGTGGAGTGCAGTGGCATCATTATAGCTCACTACAACCTCAAACTCCTGGGCTTAAGCGATCCTCCTCTCTCAGCCTTCTGAATAGTTGTGACTACAGGCACACGCCAACACACCCAGCTAAGTTTTCTATTTTTTGTAGAGATGGGGCCTTGCTCTTGCTCAGCCTGGTCTCAAACTCCTCGCATCAAGTGATCCTCCCCACTCAGCCTCCCAGAGTGCTAGGATTATAGGTGTGAGCCACCTCACCTGGCCTCAAATATTCTTGTATTATGCCCATCATTCCTGTCACCAAATCTCCAATTGTGTTTTCTCCAGGTCTCTGACTGTTCATCTGAACCATTAGCCATGGCCAATGTCGTGTCCCATAAATTTTGATGTTTTATGTTTTTATTTTCATCCAGTTTAAGATATTTTGTCACTTTCCGTATGATTTCTTCTATTTAGAAATGTATTGTAATTATTTTTCAATTATTTGGGGATTTCCCAGATGACTTTCTGTTGTTGATTGTTAATTTTTTATTCCATTGTGGTTGGAGAATGTACTTTGCATAATTCCAATTGTTTTAAATTTATTGAGACCTGTTGTACAGTGTAGCATATGGTCTGTTCCAGGGAATGTTTCATGTGCACTTGAAAAATGTGGATTGTATTGTTGTGTGGTATGTTCTGCACATATCAGTAAGGTCAAGTTGGTTGATAGCGTTGTTCAAATAAGTCTTTTTACTCTTACTGATTTTCTTTCTAGTTTCTTCCTCAATGATAGGAGATGAGTATTGAAATTGCCAACTAAAATTGTTGAATTGTATATTTCTCCTGTCAATTCTGTATGTTTTTGCTTTATGTATTTTAGGGCTCTTTTGTTAGGTATATATATTTACAATTCTTTATGTCTTTCTGAGGCAATAACTCTTTAACATTGTGAAATGTCCCTCTTTGTCTTTAATCATATTCCTTGTGTTAAAGTTGGGTTTTTTTTGACATTATAGCTACTTTTGCTCTTTTATGGTTACTGTTTGCATGATATAACTTTTCCCTCCTTTTACTTTCAAGGTACTTGTGTCTTTGCATTTAAAGTGACTCTTGTACGCTTATAGCTGAAGCTCTCTTTTAAGTCCAGTCTGACAATCCCTGCCTTTTGATTAAAATATTTAGCCCATTCAAATTTAATGTAACTATTTGATATGGTTTAATTTATGCCTTCAATTTTGCTAGTGTTTGTTGTATGTCTTATGTCTTTTTGTTTCTCTGTTCTCTCCTTACTGCCTTCCTTATGTTAGTTAAACATTTTTTATCAGACCATTTTACTTCCTTTGTGAATTTTTTAGTTATTTTTTCAGTTTATTTGTATGTGTGTGTGTGTATGTTTAAGTGTATATATGGTTGTTCTAGGTATATAGATATACATGACTTTACCATATCACAATCTATTTTAGGTTAATACTGACTTAGCTCCAGTAAACATAGTAAATTTATTCCAATATATGGCTGATCCTTGAACAACACAGGTTTGAACCGTGCAGATGCACTTATACACTGATTTTTTTTCCAAACAAATAGAGACCAAAAATACAGTATTTGTGGCATACAAACCCCACATATATGGAGGGCTGACTTTGTATATGTGGGTTTTATGGGGCTGACTGTAGGACTTAAGTATGCACAGATTTTGGTATATTTAAGAGGTCCTGGAACCCCTCCCCTAAGTATTCTGAGGGACGACTGTAGTTTCGTGAACTTTTCTTTCTTTTGTGCTATTATTGTCATATGTATTACATGTAACATGTCATAATTTGAACAACACAATCGTATTGCTTTATGCAACTGTATGGTTTTATAAAAAATATTAAAAGAGAATATGCACATATACAGTTTTTAAAAATATCTAGCCACATATTTACCATTTCTGACACTTTTTCAAGTTACCTTTAGGTGTCATTTTGTTTCAGCCTGAAGGTCTTCCTTTAAACACTTTTTGTAGGGAAGATCAATGAATTTTCTCAGATTTTATTTACATGGGGGCATCTTTATTTCACTCTCATTTTTGAAGGATAGTTGCACTTGATAGAGAATTCTTGATTGATGCTGTGTTATGCAATATTTTGAATATGCTATTCAACTATCTTCTGATTTCTATCATTTCTGACAAATCAGCTGTTAGTTATAGTGTTTCCTATATTTAATGCATCATTTTTCTCTTGCTGCTTTCAAGATTTTCTCTTTGTCTTTCAGCAATTTGACAATGTCTGTGTTTAGATTTCTTTGTGTTTATCCTTCTTGAGATTTCTTGAGCTTCTCAGATTTGTAGGTTAGTGTTTTTCAGTAAATTGGGGAGTTCTCAGCCATTATTTCTTCAAATATATTTACAGACCTTTTTATCTCTTCTCTTTCCTGGACTGTCATTATAAATATGTTGGAATGCTTGAAATTATCCCCAAGATTTCTGAAATGGTTCATTTTTCTTCTTCAAATTGAATAATTCCTATTGATCTACTTTCAAGTTCACTTATTCTTTCTTCTACCATTTCAAATCTGTTATTGAACTCATCTAGGGAATTTTTATTTGCATGATTGTGTTTTTCAGCTCTTGAATTTCTATTTTTTTAATAGTTTCTACTTAATGAGATTTTATAATATATCATAGCTACTCTTGTTTTGTTTTTCTGAGGGGAGGGGCTGTTGGTTATTTTTAGTAATTATCCTGGACTTAAATGCAGAGTGTGTCTCTCCCATATTATTTATCCACTTACGTATTTTTAGCATTTCTATTCCTTTTTAATTTTTTTTTCAGCTTGGCATCCTAGAAGTCACCACTGTGTCAATATAATTTAGTTTAGTGGTCAGTCACTGATTTGGTAGAATTGTGCTGAAATACCTCAAGCCTGTAAGCCTTCCTCCATTCTATACGAGAGTGACCTTGTGTAGACTGGGAAACATTCTCAAATTTGCAGCCATTTCTCAAATACCGCTTTCTGGAACTCTTTTGCCCTTTCAAGGCTCTCCATGCATGGACGGTGTCATAGTGACCCAGGGATCTGTGAGGAGCTTATCTCAGTCCACTTATAGTTCTCTTATTTCCAAGATCTCCCTGTTAAGTTTTCTGGTGAGCCAACCACTCACCCAACTAGGACAGCAACCTTGGTCTAGCAAAGCTGTGGGATTCTCCTCATTCATTGCCATCCCAAATCACTTTTAGATAGAAAAACTGTGATCTTTTTGTCTCCTACTCTAAATCATGTCCAACCCTCTCTGCCAGCAATGCTTCTGGTTTTCACGGCCTGTCTCAGATGGTAATGTTGCATTCTTATTAACAAAGCCAGTCACAAAAGACCACATGCTCTATGAATCCCATCATATGAAAGCCCAGAATTATAAAATCCATACAGAGAAAGTAGATTAGTGGTTGCTTAAGACTGAGGAGAGGCTGGGGTGTAGAGGGGTGGGAGTGGGGATGCTAGCTAAAGAGTACATGGTTTCTTTTTGAAGTGAAAAAAATATTTTTAAATTGTGGTAAATGTTGCACCTATCTGTGAATATAATAAAAAACACCAAATTGTCCACTTTAAATAGAGTTATATGGCATATATGTTACATGTCAATAAAGGTGTTTTTTGTTTTTTTGAGACAGAGTCTCACTCTGTTGCCGAGGCTAGAATGTCACGGCGTCAGCCTATCTCACAGCAACCTCAAACTCCTAGGCTCAAGCAATCCTCCTGCCTCAGCCTCCAGAGTAGCTGGGTCTACAGGCATGCGCCACCATGCCTGGCTAAGTTTTTCTATATACATATTTTTTAGTTGCCCAGCTAATTTCTTTCTACTTTTTTAGTAGAAACGGGATCTCATTCTTGCTCAGGCTGGTCTCGGACACCTGAGCTCAAACGATCCTCCCACCTCGGCCTCCCAGAGTGCTAGGATTACAGGCATGTGTCACCGCGCCCAGCCAGGAGGTTTTTTTTTAAAAGAAGGAACGTAGAGTTGTGGCGGAGAGCTGCACAAGACAAAAATAACTTGACCAGAATACAGATGCCAATCATGCTGTGAAGAAATTTGCAGAATCCAAATAAGAGGAAATTATTTGCAAACTGAATGGAATTATAAAATTCTATTAAAAGATATCAGGTGCTAAAATTAAAGGATATTATGAATGAATGAACAAATGAATGAATTATGAAACATATGAAAATTCAGAAGGCATAGGTGATCAAACTAATTTCCAGCTATATGGTAGGAACTTGGATCTTGGAGTCTCTCTCTCTCTGTTTTTTTCTAGAGATGGGGTCTTATTATGTTGCCCAGGCTGGATTCCAATTCCTGATCTTAAGAGATCCTCCCACCAGAGCCTCCCAAGTAGCTGGGATTACGTGCACACGCCATCGTGCCTAGCTGACTTGGAGTCTCTGATTGACACAATGACCTTTGAAAACAGTTCATTACCTTCATATACTCAGATAAGTGCAGCCTAGACTAAGTAACTCTTGGTCTCATGTCTCAGTCTTAAATCTCTCACTGATTAGTAGCCATATCTTGGTCCCTTATCTCCAGTCTCAGAAAACTTCTCCACATTCTATGACAAATCGGTTTCATTAATGAAATGACTTTCCATACAGAGAAGATAAAGAAACAAGTATAGAGATAATAGAATATAGTCTGACATCTTTGTATTAAAGTCAAAAGAATCTAAGTGGTTATAATTTGAAAGTATTTAAAAAGTCATACATTTTAAGTAGCAGAAAGGTGTAAGAGAATTTTTTAAGCATACAGATAGTATCTGAATGTTTGAGACAATTTAAAATTTCTATTTTTGAATTTATTATGTTTATAAGAGGAAAATTTGCTTAAGTTTGTGTGTCTTGTCAGATACTTGTAGTACTTAAAAATAAAAAATTCAAACTCAATACTGTTGAAAATATTTAGCTAATTTAATTAACCAAGTGTATAAATGAAATTATGTAATGGTATTTTGGTCTGTTCAACTTGAATTAATCAAACATTGACCAAAGAACAAGTGAAAGTAATTTTATACAACTTTTTACATGTAATTTATATATTTCATCACATATATAATTGGTGAGACTAAGATGTTTAGAAGAGTAGGATTTGGTCAAGGTGGTTCTGTGGCCAAATTAGAGTTTCTTTCTTTCAATGTCAATGGCGAAAAAGACAGAGCAGCCTTGGAGCATTGTTCCCAGTGTTTTTAACCTTGGGAAGAGAAAGGCAAAGATATTGTTAAGAGCCTGAGGTCTGCAGATAGATTGCCTAGAACTCAGTATTATGACTTTGGGCAAGTCAGCTGGTTTAGCTACACCTCACCATCTGTAAATAAGAGCTATAATGATCTCTGCTTCTTGAGATTATTGTGATGATCAAATTGACCAAGGCTTGTAAAGTACTTAGTAAAATGCCTATAAACAATAACTACTAGATAAAAATTACTTATTAAGGAAAGCAAAAGGATGCATTAGTAAATTTTGGAGGATCACCATTATTATTTATGTTAATTTATACGGCTCTTTCATTTATCTTATGGAATTTTCATATTAATTACAGCTTTTTATTCTCAAAAGGATAGAAAGGAATATATTGGAAACTTCAGGGACTTACCTAAACTATTGACCCAAAAATAGAGTATTTTCTTCCAGAGGAGGTTAGGGCAGGGGAAGGATGTTCAACAGATGTCTTTCAATTGAGAAAAGTACCATCCAAAATCTTTCAGGTACTGTATGTACTGTGCCTTACATCCTGCCATACCACCCTCACTATATCCTGAAATTTGAGGCAGCACTATTGTTAAGAGTGTGCAAATCCTACTCCTTATTATTCAACTTTCTAACCATGTGACTGCTATGGGCTGAATTGTGTCCCTCAAAAAAGATATGCTGATGTCTTAACCCTCAGTTCCTCAGAATGTGACCTATTTGGAAGTATGGTAATTGCAGATGTCATTAGTTAAGATGAGGTCATACTGGACTAGGCTGGGCTCCTAATCCAATATGACTGGTATCCTTATAGGAAGGGGATCATGTGAAAACACAGAGACACATAGGGAGAACGCCATGAGAAGATACTGGGTTGGAAGAAAGAGGATTGGACTGATGCATCTATAGCCAAGGAATACCTGGGATTACCAGGAGCTAGGAAGAGGCAAAGAAGGATTCCATTACAGGCTTCAGAGGGGGCATGGCCTTGCTCATAACCTTGATTTTGAATTTCCAGCACCCAGGACTGAGAGAGAATAAATTTTTGTTGTCTTTAGCCACCCAGTTTGTGGCACTTTGATATGGAAGCCCTAGGAAAGTAATACAATGACCTCGATCAATTTAGCTAGTTCATGGTGCCTCAGTTTTCTCATGTTTAAAGTAGGAATAACAATGCTACCTACCAAAGCAATATTGGTAACAATAGAGTAAAATCCTGTCATCATGTGAATCAGGATATTATGTAATTGGTGATTGGCTCTCATTCTTGCCCAGCTTACATCCTCAAGTTAGGGGGGGATAAAGCAGGCAACTCAATTTTGGAAAATGGCAGGGAAAAGAGAAAGCTTGTAACCACACTATTTTTCATGCTCAATCTCCCCAATCCTACAAGTGAGTCAGGCACCAGCCGGTGAGGAGATTCTTGGAATGCTTCTGAGTCTTGGAAGTCCCAGGGAGCCGTGGGAGCCAGAATTGTTCCCATTGATATTTAAACCAGATCAGACCACTGGCTTAGTGGCACCAAATCACAGCTGGGATCAAAACTGTGTTGGTTCATGCAGTTGGACCCCCATGACTCTGGACCGGCTTATATGGACAGGCTTGCCCAGTTATTCTCTTGGAATAATGTAACTCTGAATTTTATGCAATTTAAACTTTTGGATTCTTCTTGTCATTTAATGTTTAGCCAAAATCTATCAGTTTATTAAAAGCTTAGAGTAGTTACTTGCAGTGTATTGCAGTGTATCACTTTATCAAATGAGTGTTTGGAAATACCTTGTGTGAGTCATTTAGTTGAAATAGAAACCAATTATGCAGTTTAGGGATGTGAGTACCTGTAAGCGCGCAGTTCTTTTCTTTAAATATCAATAGATATGCATATTGCACTCAAAATTAGAAAGATTGACATAGGACATTTTTTCCCCAAGGAAAATGAAATGCAAATAAAGTCCATTAGCACGCAGATTAGTGCTTCTGATTCATGCAGTGTTTCCACCTGCTTAGATATTGTGCTCTCTGAGATGAATCATCCAGATATTTGATAGATTTCTTTCCCTTCCTCCAACTTTTCTGGGATGTTTGGACATAAGATCTAGGAGGCTTAAAGGGAAACATTTGATTTGGAATTTCATTCTTAAGCAGCAAATTAGCCAGATTATATGTTGCTAAAATAAGACAAATTAAGAGTGACTTGGATTTCCACCCAAGTGACAGAATTAGAGGAAGAATAAATCAGTGACCAGGCTACTCTAATTTCTAGAAGCAGGAACCATAAATGATTAGATGGAGACTATCTAATCAGTAACGAGGTCTCTGTACCTCCCTCCTTATGCTCCCAGATTCCTTTTATTTTCCAGAACAATAGAGATTAAAGGCATTTAGCACAAATTTAGGAGTTCTAATTTTAGCCATGTGATTGGTATTAGAATCCTGAAGACTTGAGAGTCTATTCTCACATGGTTGACAAATATTATGGAAAGGATCAGCGAAATAAATCACTAGTATGGGGGAGAAGGAAAACTCCTTTGCCCCTGGAAGGTTCACCGAAAGATCAACTCACCAATAAGGAAGATTAATAAGAATTGGAAGATTAATAAGAGAAAGAGATTTATTTACCATGCACACAAGGAGAATCATAGAATGATTACCCAATATCCCAGTGGGGTCTAGAAGTTTATATACCCTCATTTTAGAAGGGAGGGGGAGATGAGGAATATAGGTAATTCTGTTCAGGAGCAGTAAATGATTACTAGACAGGATGAATAGATAGTTGGAAGAATGAATGGATGGAGGGAAAAAGATTGACTTCTAAATGATTCTCTTTGGAAATTAAATTAACCTGAGAGGCAGGTATTAGCTTTAAAATGGGTGGGCCAGATCTGGTTGCATTCTTGATCTTCTTTCCTGCAATATATTGGTATAACAGTGAGAGGAAGGAAAGGTAATTGTTCTTTTTGATGGGTCTGTCTGGTTTATGCAGATAGAGGGAAATCCCCTTCCAAAGCCTGTTGATCTCTAAGGGCCTTAATTCAAAATAACCTTTATACCAAGGAGTTATATTTTTGGGGTGAAATTCCCTGAGCTCCTTCATTAGCAACTGAAAACGTGTGTGTAAGTGAGGGCCTGGACTCTCACTGATGGCATTCGTCATGGAAGTCTCAATTTGTTGAACTTCACACTGTTGCATCCTACTAACATATAAAGTGGTGTGCAAATTACATTTCATAGTAATACCAAGGGCTTGATCTTTCTCTGATATGCTTTGAGCAAAAGCACATTCTCTAAGATTTACTGAAATGCAAGTGAGAGGGGGCAAGATTGGGCCCTGTAGGGCTGCTGCTTTTAGCCTGTCACACAATAGGCCAGAATATTTAGAGAGGCATTTGAAAAGAAACATCGAGGATCATTTTGCAGCTTGATACACTGCTTGTCTTTTCACTTATCCCTACATTGCTGTGATCAGTCCTTGTGCTAGCAGAGCAAGACAGTGGTACCCTCTTTCAACTGGAAGTATTAATACATCTCTACATGCATATTTCCAATAACACACATGCTCTTCACGAAACCCAGCACCTAAACACATTCCAGTAGTCTTTACACAAAGGGGAGATCTGGTCATCTATATACAGTGGGGGAAACATCTTTGCTCAGGTATTTAAAAATTTCATGATTCAAAAAAGCAATGTGAATCTTAAACCATATGCAATTGCCAATATCAACTGTTTGATCTAAAACAACAGTAATATACGTGTTTTAACCTAATATTGTTCTGAAGTTGAGAGTTGGGAAGAGCTCAGTTCATTTGTGGATTGTTTTTTCTTCTTTTTTCTTTTCTTTCTGAAGAACATGTAAGCAAATCGAATGAAATGCTCAGGTTGGTTCAGAACCACATTTTTTATTATAAAAATGGAAGTGTTTAATCTTCCTACCTCAGTTAAAGTATTTGATAAACTTTATTGTTTTAGATATATTTCCAATTCCTACCTACACAAACAAACCAAAGGCCTAATTTCTACTACTTGCCTTTGTAATCTTAAGTCATCTTTCTCTCTTGTTTTAGAGGCTCTGAATACACTAAACGAAGCTGAACCAATATCTGAAAAATAAATACTCACATCTACATATTAAACTAATTATTTAAATCAATCATAGATTAAAGTGAAAGAAAAGCATGATATATTGTGCTTTTCTTTCCTCTCTGTAGCCCCTCTGCCTCTACAGAATATAGAAATTTGTATCTTTCTCATCTCTTTGAACTCAGCAAATGCCCTGTAGGTCAGCCATGAAAAAGCAGGCGGGCTTTCCTTAGCGTCATTTTGCTAAAGGAATTGCAGAGATCTTCTGGGAGGTGACATGCTTTGGGGTTCTTTAACATTCACATTAATAATAAAAAATGGCATCTGCTATTTAAAGGACTCCTGTTAAGGATACATTTCTGGATTAAAAATTAAATTCCATCTAATCTTTTAGTTAGCTTCATTCTCCCCAGAGACTGTCTCCAATAAAAAGCATTTGATTTGCTAAAGCTGTAGAGCATTTTGTTGCTGACAGCTAAAATTAGGACTTTCTGAGGGTAGCGAAGGGAAGCAAGTGAAGAAAAAAAAGGAGATGAAATTTCAGATGCCCTTTGGGAATTTGTTCAGATTTGCTGCAGTCTATAAGATTTTTTTCTTTTTACTTTTTCTTTCTTTTTAAGTCAACTGAATTAGAATTTGCAGGCGTTTTTTTTATATTATTGTTTTGAAGTAAACTAATTTCCATTTGTCTCTTTTTGTCAAAAATGGAGCAACTGATTATGGGAATACTAACTTTGGAATTTTACATTGGAGCATTAGGGAAAAAAATTTGAAATTTTAACTGGGTTGATACCTGTACCTTCCCCATAATTAAAAAAAAATCTTATTCAATATTTTTTTTGCCTTCTTTATGGTTTTTTTCCAGTTTGTACCCTGTTGAGAGTCTTTTAAGTATGATTTAGCCACGTGAAGGAGAGTAGTTAATATTAGCTATAATAGTAATTATTTTTTACTTACACAATCAATTCAAAGATCTAAAGCATATTTTAGCTAGTTTTGTTTGCAAATATTAATGTCTATTTTAATGAGGATGGAAAACTACAGAGATTTTAGGCATCTTCCCTGTGGTTTCAGATAGAATCATTGATTGCTACAGAAATGGAATTTGGAAGACAAAGGATTCTAAAAGACTGTGTACTCTCAAACATACTCATAGAATAATAGGAATCAAAGGCTCTTAAATGTTGTATGGTAAAAACACATATGTAATCATCATTTCAACCCTGGTCTAGTGTTTATCTTATCTCTACCGATACAGTTGCTTCTGAGGCAGGCTATCACTCATAGTGAATCACAAAACAAAAGATCAAAGCATTGAATCACAATCACATATACATATAACCGCACAAGCTATATAAAGCCCATTTGCTGATACACAAACTATGTAGAGAGCTGGAAGAATGGTCCCAAACTGGAGGTAGGTTCTTTAGGATTCATTTTTTAAAAAATTTTGATAAAGTACACATAACAAAATTTACCATTTTAACCATTTTTAAGTGTATAGTTCAGTGGTATCAAGTACATTCTCATGCAACCATCACCACCATCCAATTTCAGAACTTTTTCATCATCCCGAACAGAAACTTGGTACCCATTAAACAGTAACTCCTCACAGCCCACCTCTAGCCCCTGGCAACACCATTTTACTTTCTGTCTCTGAGTTTGACTGCTCTAGGTACCGCATGTAAGTGGAATCATACAGCATTTGTCTTTTTGTGACTGGTTTATTAACGCTTAGCATAACGTCTTCAAGGTTCATCCATATTATAGCATGTGTCAGAATTTTATTCCGTTTTCAGACTGAATAATATTCCACTGAATTTATATACCACAGTTTGTTTATCTATTCATCTATCAGTGGACACTTGGGTTTCTTCCACGTTTTAGCTATTGTGGATAATGTAATGAACATGGGTGTACAAATATCTCTTTGAGACCCTGTTTTCCTTTATCTTAGGTATATATCTTGTAGTGGAATTGCTGGATTATATGGTAATTCTTATTTTTTAATTTTTAATTTTTTTACCTAAGTCACAGACCTCTATATAGACTATATGGTAATTTCATGTATAATTTTTTGATGAACTTTTATACCATTTTTCACAGTGGCTGTGTCATTATAGATTCCCACCAGCAAAGCACAAATGTTCCAGTTTCTTTACATCCCCACCAGTACTTGTTTTCTTTTTGTAATATAAAAGCCATCCTCACAGGTGTAAAGTGGTGTCTCATTATATACATGGATACATTTTGTTTGGCTGTGTGGGTAGATCTTTACAGTATTTTATGAAAATTTAATTTAGTTGGTGAAATTGAAGATCAGGAGCATACAGGTAAAATTGCAAATTTCTGCCTTATCATGAAAAATCAGATGACCTGCCAGACACTGAGCTCTGATTCTTGCATGGGTATTATTGGCTGGAGATGAATGGTTGCTGCCCCTTCTGAATATGGCAGGAGGTACACAGACCCCACCTCTCCTTATTGGAACTCTCTTCTATACCCCACATGCTAACTTAATTAACTGCCTAAGCTTATAGGCCTTTGAGTTTGCAACTAGTTTCTGAGCTAAACAGTATTAAAGATAAGATGGTATTGTGAAATGTGATATATATTAATAGGACACTAGGGAAGAAGCTTTTTTTCAGGATTACTCTGAAGAGTGAAGAATACAATTTATTTGAAAGACTAGTTGGAAAACTACAGCAATATGAAAAGATACATGTGATATGCTCAACATTTAATCAACGAAAGGTATTTATTGAGCACCTGCAATATACCTGGTATTGTTCTAAGCACTTGAAAGATATCACTGAACAGAATAAACAAAACCCCTGCCCTTTCTTACACATATATTATAGTTGGAGAAGGAGTGCAGAAAACAAAACATAAGCATAATTAAATAAGCAAATTACATTATATATTATGTTCAAAAAGCAGGATGAAAATTATTAATTATATTTAATTGTGCCAGGTAAAAATCATACTTATTTTTAAAAAATTAAATAGGCAAAAATCTTAATAATTGTGTAGTTGTAAGATTTTATATCTTTCTGTATTCCAAAATTTTATTGACATTATTTGCATTAGACAATTTAAAAATAAAGTTAAATTTTTGCAAAGAATAAAGTAGTCCACTCAATTGCTGGGGACAGATTTTTGATGAAAGACTGAAAATAAATAAGCTGTGTTTGGCCATCTGGTGCCCCAAATTCACGGGTAGAGATTTAGCTTCCGGGCCCAAATTTATGAATATTTAGTTTTTTTTTTTCTATACTTGAAACAGTGCAAAGGTTGATATCAAATCTGAGGTTCAGGAAAATCTTATCTTCTAGAAACAGGGACCCTCAGGGTTTAGAGCAGGCATAGTCTCCCTGCCTCTGGGGTGAAGCACATAATCTGAAATTCATATATATATTTGGGTCGTATATCTTTAATATTGTAAAAGTGCTGATTTAGTAGAGCCACTCCTGGCATGTATATTTTCCTTCTTTTTCTTTTTTTATTTTGAGAGAGCCTCTTGTTCTGTTGCCCAGGCTAGAGCTCTGTGACGTCAGCCTAACTCACAGCAACCTCAAACATCTGAGCTGAAGTGATCCTCCTGTCTCACCCTCCCAAGTAGCTGGGTCTACAGGTTCATGCCACCATGCCCAGCTAAATTTCTTATATTTTTAGTTGCCCAGTTAATTTTCTCTATTTTTTTTTTTTTCAGTAAAGACAGGGTCTTGATCTTGCTCAGGCTGGTGTTGAACTCCTGAGCCCAAGTGATCCTTGGCCTCCCAGAGTGCTAGGATTATAGGCGTGAGCCACCACACCCAGCCCCTTATTTTTCAATTAACCTTTATAATGCCTCCACCTTTAAATTTTTCTGAAAAACATTTTTATTGATGTGTATGTATGGTATGTATGTGTATTTATCTATGTACACACTATACGTATACATACACATAACTTGAGGAGTTTTTGCAAACTGAACACCTGTGAAACCAGCGCCAGATAAAGAAATGGAACATGCATAGTCCCTGAGAAAGCCTCCTAGCCTCCCTTACCAATTGCTAAGCCCCCAAGGGCTTAGCACTTTCTGGATTTTTAACAGCTCCCATCAGTTTTGCTTGTTTTGTGCTTTATATAAATGGAAGCATAGCATGTCTCCATTTGATGATGTGATTTAAGTAGAACTATACTTGGAAAGCTCAAAATTACAAAATTATTTATATTCAGCTTCAAAGGCACTTACTTATTTGATCCAAGTATAATTAGTTTCAGGGTTTCTACCACTTGCCTGGTGGTAGGAATGGCAGGGTCATCATTTAAAATGTAGATTCCCAGGTTCCTTCCATGAAGCTCTTAATCCAGCTGATAGAGTTGGGCCTGGGAATCTGTAATGAATCAAGCACTCAGGTAATTCTTATCAAGAATTCTGGGAAATTCTGCACCGGTGGGACCCCTGGTGGCTGGCCAGTTTTTTTTTTCTTTTTCTTTTTCTTTTTTTTTTAGACAGAGTCTCCCTTTGTTGCCCAGGCTAGAGTGAGTGCCGTGGTGTCAGCCTAGCTCACAGTAACCTCAAACTCCTGGGCTCAGGCAATGCTCCTGCCTCAGTCTCCCGAGTAGCTGGGACTACAGGCATGCGCCACCATGCCTGGCTAATATTTTCTATATATATTTTTAGTTGTCCAGCTAATTTCTTTCTATTTTTAGTAAAGACCGGGTCTCACTCTTGCTCTATCCGCCCACCTTGGCCTCCCAGAGTGCTAGGATTACAGGCATGAGCCACCACGCCCGGCTCTGGCAAGTTTTATAATAGGTAGAAATTGTTGGCGAATAGTTTGAAAGTGCTAACTCAGTGTCATCAAACTTGCTCGATAAGAATCCAGTAGAGCAGTTAATAAAGAGAGGGATTGCCAGGGTTCCCCCCTGAAGATTCCAACTGTGTAGAGCTGAGGCTGGTTCCAGGAATTACATATTTAACAAGAGCTCCAGGTTTGGGAAACATTTAATTAGTTAAAATCTATCTATGAAAAAACTGTTAAGATTGTCCCCTTGGCTTTTTTCGTCACAGGAGCAATGGCTGGAATTTTGGGTGTTTTTCAACATGCCATGGCCCCAGGGGTGTCCTACTTAACTGTATTTTTTGTTGTTGTTGTTGCCCAGGCTAGAGTGAGTGCCCTGGTGTCAGCCTAGCTCACAGCAACCTCAGACTCCTGAGCTCAAGGGATCCTTCTGCTTCAGCCTCCCAAGTAGCTGGGACTACAGGCATGTGCCACCATGCCTGGCTCATTTTTTCTATATATATCTTAAGTTGGCCAATTAATTTCTTTCTATTTTTAGTAGAGACGGGGTCTCGCTCTTGCTCAGGCTGGTTTTGAACTCCTGACCTTGAGTGATCTGCCCGCCTCGGCCTCCCAGAGTGCTAGGATTACAGGTGTGAGCCACCGCGCCCGGCCTTTAACTGTATATTTTGTTTATGTCTGCCTAGTAGACCTTACACACCCAAAAAAGATAGTGCTCAATTTTGGTGATCCTGTATACATCCTAATATTTAGTTTCCTAGTGAGAGCCTTGCTTTAGCTCTTAGACTGAAATGCTGGCCGTACACTGGGGTAATGGTATTCTATTTATTTTAATCTCTGGGGTGAATTGAGAGTCATATAGGTAAGTCTGGCCTCATGAATGGAAGGGTGTATCAGAAGCATATCTTTCTACTCAAATTTTGCTCTGCCTGATAAAACAGAAACGTGACTGAGCTGTGTTACATTAAGCTCCTAAGACAAAAGAGGGGAAATTTTCCTGCCAAGTATCCTTAACTTTAAAAGCTAACCAAGGCAACTATGTAAGAGTGCTAAATGTTGCCATAAACCTTTGTGCTTTGAGCATTGAGTTCCTAAATGTGGGCAAGCTCAACTTCATGCTCATCACTGTGTGCCACTTGCTTGCTCATTGGGACAACAGTGATTCTAATTCTTCCATTTCTCTAGTTAGCAAATAAGAGATACGTTGTTCTAAAGGTTTGGGGCTTAAGTTCAGTCTGTAAGTTTAAAATTACATATAGTAAAATTTCCCTTAAAAATCCTATAGAAAGGCATACTATTAACAAGATTGACACACTGGTCTTATTTCTGTTTCTTCAACAAACTCTGCCCGTTCCCTCCTCTGGGCATTTGCCCCTTCTGTACCTTTTTAACAGAATGTTCTTCCCCTTGGCATTCACACTACTGTTCTTTCTAATCACTTGAATCCTGGGTCAAATGTTGTATTCTCAGAGGGACCTCCGCTGGCCCCCCCATCCAAAGTAGCAAGTCATTCTCTCCCATGGTGGTTCTCAAAGTAGGGTCTGGGGATGCCA
This sequence comes from Lepilemur ruficaudatus, assembly GCA_963574885.1. Taxonomy (NCBI): domain Eukaryota; kingdom Metazoa; phylum Chordata; class Mammalia; order Primates; family Lepilemuridae; genus Lepilemur; species Lepilemur ruficaudatus. The sequence goes on from CAUYRT010060392.1 coordinate 23,545, forward strand.
CAGATCCCCTAGATCTTTGCAGGGGTCTGTCAGATCAAAACCGTATTTATAATAATACGTAGTCATTCTTTCCCTTTTCATTCACATCCTCTTCTGAGTGTACAGTGGAGTTTTCCAGAGGCTATATGATGGGCGACCACATCTCTCTGATGGATAATGGCATGTGTGCTCGAGTGTTTTTGTGTTTTAAAAATTTCTCACTTTTCATTTCTAATACAGTAAATATTGATATGTATGTATCCCACATTGGAGTCCTCAGTAATTTTTAAGAATGTAAAGGGTTCCTGAGACCAAAAGTGTTAAGAACACTGCTTTATTGACTCATCATATTTCCTCCTTTTAAGTAACTAGTCTTGTAGCTCTTTTACTGTCAGATGTTTTTCTTTTTATTTTAATCCATTTATCATATGCCTCCTCCCTAGACTATTAGCACCACGAGAGAAGAGATCTTGTCTATCTTCTTTATTACTGTATTTTCAGAGTTTCAAATAGGGTCTGGCACATAATAGTTGCTCAATAAATATTTGTTAAATGAATAAGGAAATGAAAAGAAATCAATAAAAGGTAAAAAAAAACTTTAACGGTGTATAGCAATGTTAAATGTTGCTTGTACTCAAATAAATAGAAGTTAAAATGAAATTATTAATAACAATTTCAAAGTGATAATACATAGTGCTGGTGAGGTTATAAAGAGATAGGGATTCTTATGCCCTGCTGATGTATCTATTGTTTTATTGTTTTGGAAAGTAATAAGAGCCTTAAAAATGTGCCTACCCCTTTTGAAGCAATAATTACACTTCTGGTGATATTTTTAAAGAAAATAATTTGAAATACCAAATGTATTATTAGTATTTATAGTAGAAGATTGAAAAAAATCCAAATGTTCAAAGTGGTTGAATTGTTACATCAATTATAATGTATCTGTATAATGAAATATTTTACAACCATTGAAAATAACATTTTTAAAACATATTTAATAGCATGGAGAAATGGTGATATTTGTAATTTAGATGAAAAAGAATGATTAAAATATATAAATACTGATCTCAACTATAAAAAAGTACTAAAAAATACTGACATAAAATACATCAAAATTGTAATAATAGTTATCTCCACGTGGTAGGATTATGCATGATTTTTATTTTCTTTATATTTTTCAAGTTTCTTGCACTAAGCCTTCATTAATATAAGAATAAGAAAATTGTTTTAAATAACAATACATATACTACAATTTAACAGACAAAAATGTTTAGAATTCTCAGTTGTTAAACCATCATAGAGACAAAATTGGAGAAATAAAATGACATAAAAATCACTATTGGCATTATAAGTCAGTCTACCTGAATTTGACTTCTGAGCTGTGTGATTTAATAGCAAGTTACTTAAATCCAAAATATCAGTCTCTTAATCTGTAAGATGAAATAATAGTACTTAACTCAGAGAGTGGCTGTCAGGATTAAATTTGATATATGTTTATATGTCTTTGACCAGTCCTTGGTATCGCTAACACTCAATAAACATTAGCTATTATTATTATATTTATATATTATTATATAATAATTATATAATTATATAATAATTAATATATTATTATATAATATATTATATTTATATAATATATTATTATTATATTATATTTAACTACCTTTTTAATCTAGAAATATTTCAGAAAAGAAATCTAAGATCTCCTGGATTCAAGATTATTCAGCCAATCACTGTACAGTGACAAGATCACAGAGATCTGTTTCTCATAACTCTGGAGTCACCATATACTTTGAGAAAATATACCAAAGGAGATAAAAGGAATACTCAGAACCCAAGTCTATGTGCAAATTGGCAAAGGCTGATAAATAGATACCAGCGAGGTGCCCTAGCCTTTGAACTTTAAGACTTCGAGGTGGCTATAAAAGGCAGGCTCAGTGATAGAAAGCTCTGGCTGTCAGAGACACCAGCTATGCTTGGGGCCGTTAGCAACTAGGGGAGAGTTTTCTCACTGCCCTTCCTGGAACACAGACAATTCTCTTTCTGTTCTGCAAATAGCTCCTGTCTCCTCTCTGCTCAAGCACCAAATTCTGGAGAAGCCCAGGCCAGCAACATGGGCACCATGTTTGAGACCTCTCTCTTCCCCCTTTGACAGTGTTGAATTTATCTGCAAATCTTGCTGTAGGGCCCACTCCCCAAACATCTCTCTCTAATCTGCCCACTTCTTTCTGTCCACTTCTTTGCCACTACTGTAAAACCACAACCTCTTCGACTGTCTGCCTTCCATCTGGCCCCTCTCCAATCTATTCTCCCTACTACAACAAGGGTCTTTTGAGAATTACATCTCATTGGGTCCCTTCTGTGGTGAAAGCTTTTCTATGGTTTCTCATTGCTGCTGCTCTTTGGATAAAGCTGAAACTCTTGCTTACCTTGATACTATTCTAATATCCGAACATCCTTATTATGGAATTATGTTCACATTCTTGACATCAACAGCATCTTAGTTATACATTTTCTGAAGCCTCTCCATGCTCAACCCTGCCCCCTCTCCATGATTCCTCCCCCTCACCCATGTGTTATGGACTGAATGTTGTGTACCGCCCCCAAATTCATATATTGGAATCTCAATCCCCAATGTGACTGTATTTGAAGATAGGGTCTTTATGGAAGTAATTAAGGATAAATGGGGCCATAAGGGTGGGGCCCTGACTTGACAGTATTAGTGTCCTTATAAGAAGAAACACTAGAGAACTCTCTCTTTCTCCCCTGGCTACGTGAGGACGCAATGAGGAAGCATGCCAGGAAGAGTGCCCTCAACAGACACTGACCATGCTGGCACCTTGATCTTGGATTTCTAGCCTCCAGAACTGTGCAAAACAAATTTCTATGATTTAAGCCACCCTGTTATGGCATCCTGAGCTGACTAACACACCATGCCCTGAACATTTCTATTTCTTCTCTCATCTCATCTTTCAACTGACCTCAATCAAGGCAACTCTTTTAAGAGGAAAACCTTCCCTAAATCACTCATCTGGGTGTGGTATTCACCCTCTACGCCCTAAGAGGGCCCTCAGTTACTGTCATTCTATCTGTCATCGTAATATTATCATTTGCTATGATTTGAATGTGTCCCCTCCAAAATTCAGGTGTTCAAACTTAATAGCCAATGCAATAACATTAAGAGGTGGAGTCTTTAAAAGGTGATTAGGCCACGAGGGCTCCTTTTTCATGAATGGGATGAAGGCCCTTATAAAAGAAGCTTCACAATTGTTTGGCTAGCTTGCCCCTCTGCCTACTGCCGTGTGTGGATACAGCATTCCTCCCGCACCAAGGCACCGTCTTGGAAGCAGAGAGGCCAGGCCCTCACCAGCCAGCACTTTGATCTTAGACTTATCAGCCTCCAGAACTGTGAGAAAATAAATTTCTGTTCTTTATAAACATCAATCTGTGGTATTTTGCGATAGCAGCACTAATGAACTAAGGCATGACTTCATGTTTCATACCTGGATCCCCCACTGGACATAAGGCACCAGGAAGCCAAAGAACCAGGAAGCGTGCAGCCCCAGGGTCTGTCACTGTGTCTGATACGGTGATATCTCTACGAATATTTTGTTGAATTGATTAGACGGTTTGAAAGGGTAGGCTATTTCTACTCAGTCTTTTTCTTTCCTAGCCATAAAAAAAATCTGTATTAAAATATTTGAAACATATACTGAAGAAAGAATCAAGAAATAATTTTAAAGGCAGAAAACTGATTTATAATAGGGTATAAGAGAATAGTTTTTTACAGGATTTATAAATATATTAATATATGAGACTAAAACCAAATGAAGGAAGGAAGTGTAAAAGAATTTCTAAGTCCTTTATAAGGTCTGTGTGAGTCCCCTGTGAGTCTGATTACACAGTGGCTAAGAGCAAGGGGCTTGGAGTCAGCTGTCTCTAATGGGACCCTACCTTACCACATGCCAGGTGTGTGACCTTAAGAAACATACTTAATTTCCTTACCACTCAGTTCCCTCAGTTGTTCATAGGGGATAATAATTAGTACCTGTCTCCTAGAATTGTTGGGAAAATTAAATGAATAAACACAGGTAAAATCTCTTAGACTAATATCCAGCACATAGTAAGTACTTAATAGATGGTAGCCATTACAATTCTTTAAATTAATAAACAGATTCAGGAAAAGACAAACTGTTGGTTTTGTTGCTCAACAGGCCGAAGATTATGGGCTGAAACTGTCCTGGCTTAGGCACTGTTGAGAATTATTGATTTCCTCTGGCTTTCTTTCTAAAGTTGCCATGTCCAACACACAATATTTTATGTTATTTATTCCCTACTGTGTTCCAAAATGGATCTTAGGGAGCTTACAGGTGAACATAAAATACAACAAAGTAACATGATTTTAAGGCAAAATGGAAGAAAAGTGAACAACAAGAGTGAGGACAAAGTTGGGCCCGGAGGAAATAACATATTACTAAAAATTATAAGTATGTTAAGGCTTAAGATGAAATACTGAAAAAGAAGCAGCTAGGGTAGGAATGTTATTTTAATTTCTCCTCTACCTGCTCCCCTTTTATTTTTTTTTCCTCAAGAAGATTTAAATACTATTTTAATTTTTTAAATTTCAAACTATTTTATTTACTTTTAGCATGAAATGATTCTACACTGATTTTTTTTTCATATTTTGATCCATAAAGCTAAACTTAAGCCTTGTGAACAGATGGAGATATCAATTAATGAGGATGAAGGAGTTCAATACTTATTAGGTACCTATGACCTACTGGATACCAGTCCAAACTTTCACCTAAGTTGCTTTTTGATGCTAGAACTTTGTGAAGTAACTAAATATTCCATTTTATGGACAAGGCACAGAGAGGTGAACTTACTATAGTTATAAGTGGTTAGAACTCACATCCACATCTGTCTCTGATGCCTGAACTAGCACCATCATATCAGGTACAGCCATTTCAAGAGACGATGCACACATTTGGCCAAAGACATCAGAGCAGTTCTAAAAGCTCCTTTAAAAGCTCAGCTCCTTAGTTTTACTTTCCTATGGAGAGATTTTCTTGGTTAAATGACACTTGTCATTACGTGGCTGTGTTTACATAGTTTGTCATAACTGGTAGCGGAAGAGAAATTTAGGAGTGGTTGGGAATTAAGTTTTAGCATAGATGTGCGGGGTTACAGGAACCACTCAGAAGGTTCCAGATCATCTTGCTCAGGTGTTAAACAAAAACAAAAAAGATGAGCTAGTGGATGTTAAGGTTCAGGAGTAAACATGGCAGAGCTAAAAATCTTATGGCAAGATCAGAGATCTTTAGAAATACGGCGGGCGCCAAGGGGGAAATAAAGATGTTAAAACCATTACGCTTGTTTTATTCACATTTGAACACTAGGAAATGACTCTAACTGGAAGTACGAACATGTTTTCCTCTCATAGGTAACTTAGACTCAAAAAGCACAATGAAGCCCAAAGTTAGCATTGAAATATCTCTAGTCATCTCTCCTCTCATCCCCCCAGTAGGATAGAAGAAGATTGTTGTTCATATGTTATTACACAAGAACAGCTTGATTGAGCCTGTAAAACATCAGGTCTAACCATATTAACCAGGTACAGTTCTCTAAATATTCCACGTTTTTTTGTTTTTAATTTTTTCATGACTGTAACTTTGCACATGACTTTCAATCTGTCTTGATTGTGTGTTTCCTCCCTCCACCCGCTATCCTGTCTCACTCATCCTTCAGGTCTTAGTTAAAACAGAAAAATTGGATATGCACTAAACTTTTTATTCCAAATGTCTGGGGTTTGGGTAAGGCAGGGATTGACAAACTGTCATCAAATGCAGATGCCTGTCTATTTTTGTAAATAAAAATTTGCTGGACCACAACCATGCTCATTCGTTTATGTAGCGTCTGTGGCTGCTTTTGCACCCCGTGGGCAAAGTTTAGTTGTGAGAGAGACCTTCTGGTCTGCAAAGCCTAAAATATTACTATCTCACCCTTTACAGAAAAAGTTTGCTAACTCTGTGGACAAGGAGAGAGACATGTTCATGTCTTATATGTCTTGCTTTACATGTCTTTATTTTATATGTCAAAAATCAACAAAACAAAAAATGTGTGATGGAGTGATATTTTCTTTTTTGTGTGCTTTCTGTTATATGTATTTTCTCTAAAAATATTTTAACTAAAATATTTTTAAAGATGTAGCTCAAATGATATATCTGTGAAGCCTTCTGTTATGGTCTGCCTCCTACATGTTTCTATGGAAGTATTAGAGTTTTCTATATCAGTACTTATTATATTGCACGTCAATTAATGTTTCCATGTCAGTCTCTTAGACAAATCCATGAACTTTATAATGGCAGAGATTGGGCTGAACCATTTTTTAGGGTCTAACCCAGAATAGCATAATGAGAGAAAATGCTTCCTTAATTTTTTATAAATGTTTACAAAGTATATTCATAATGATTATTTATTTTCCAATTTTTGCCCAAATATCACCTAATTAGAGAATACTTCTCTAAGCACTCTATATAAAGGAGCAAAGTATTACAATCTAACCTCTTTATTCCACTTTTATTTCATTTTTAAAAAATAAAATTTACTGTGTACATTTAAGGTATACAACATGAGGTTATGGGATATATAAATAGTACAGTGGTTACTATAGTGAAGCAAATTAACATATCTATCATCTCACATAGTTACCCTTTTTAGTGTTTGACAAGAGCAGCTACAGTCTACTCATTTAGCAGAAATTCCTAATACAGTACAATTTTTAAGGCTATAATAGTCACGTTATACATTAAATCTCTGGACTTGTTTATCCTTCACATCTGCTACTTTGTATCCTCTGACCTTTTTCTCCCAGTTTCCCCACAGACCCCTTACCCTTACCCCCAGCACCCACTGTTTTATCTCAATCTCTGTATATTTAATTTTTTTTTTTTTTAGATTCCACATATAAGTGAGATCACACAATATTTTTCTTCCTGTGTCTGGATTATTTCACTTAGCATAATATCTTCCCAGTTTCTTCGTGTGTGGCAAATGGCAGGATCTTCTCCTTTTTTAAGGCTGAATAATATTCCACTCTTATCTATTTCTCTAATCACATGTCACAATTTCTTTACTCATTCATTCCTCAGTGGACTCTGTTGTTCCCAATTCTTGGCTATTGTGAATAATGCTGCAATGAATATGTGAGTGCAGCTGTCTTTATGGAGTGGTGATTTCATTTCCTTGGGTTATATAACTGGAAGAGAGATTGCTGGGCCATGTGATAGTTCTACTTCTAATTTCTTTAGAAACCTTCATATTGTTTTCCATAAAGACTGCACAAATCTACATTTCCACCAATGGTGTACAAGGGTTCTCTTTGGTCCACACCCTCTCCAACACCTGTCTCTTGACTTGTTGATAATAGCCATCTTAATGGATGTGAGGTGATAACTCATAGTAGTTTTGATTTGCATTTTTCTGATGGTTAATGATGTTGAGCACCTTTTCACATACCTGGTGGCCACTTTTATGTCTTCTGTGGAGAAATATCTATTGAGGTACTTTATCCACTTTTTAATCAGGTCATTTGTTTTTCTGCTGTGGAATTGTGTGAGTTCTTTACAAATTTTGGATATTAACCTCTTATCAAATATATGGTTTGCAAATATTTTTTCCCAGTCCTTAAGTTGCTGTTTCATTTTGTTGATTGTTTCATTTACCGTTCAGAAGCTTTGTAGTTTGATGTAGCCCCATTTATTTACTTTTGTTTTTCTAGCCTGAGCTTTTGGTGTGATATCCAAAAAAAATTACCAAATCCAATGTTAAGGAACTTTCCGTCATGTTCCCTTTTAGGAGTTTTATGATTTCAGGTCTTATGTTTAGGCTTTTAATCCACTTTAAGTTGGGGAGTTGGGTTCTTTTTTTCTTACTTTCTTTCTTTCTGGTTTTTTTTTTTTTTTTTTTTGAGATGAGGTCTCGCTATGTTGCCTAAGCTGGAGTGCGTGCATGCAGGGTAGTACAATGGTTATTCACATGCACAATCATCATGTTCTACATCCTTGAACTCCTGGGCTCAAGTGATCCTCCTGCCTCAACCACCTAAGTAACTAGGACTAACCACACCTGGCTTTTGAGTTGATTTTTATGTATGATGTAAGGCAAGGGTCCCACTTCATTCTTTTGCATGTGAATATTCTACTTTATTAATTTTTATAGCAATATACATACTTGACATAGCAAACATTTATTATGTCCCTTCTCTCCCCACTCCACTAGAATGTCAGCTTTCCATGAGTAAGTATTTAGTCTGTACAGTTCACTGCTATACTCTTAGTGCCTAGACTATTGCCTGGAATATAAGATTGGGACAGATATTCTTATCCTCATTTAATATAAGTTGCTCCTTTATTTACCATTAAGAAAGCAAAAGAATTTCCAATTAAACTATAAAATGCCACAGATTAGTAGATGCATCCTAATTCCAGAGCTGCTAAAATGGAAAAATAAATGTGTAGTAGAATCAATGTAATAAAGTTAACAACCACTTCTACCCCCTCTCAACAGCAACAACCATTTGTCAATTGCCTACTGGCTTTTACAACAGCCCTGGGAATTTTCAATCCTTATAACAACTTCTGTTCTGTAGAAGAGGAAACTGATGAGTCTAGCAGCATCTAAGACATTTTCTCAGGATCACCACACTAATCTGGGATTTAGAGTCCATGGCCACCATGGCCGTGTGATGTACAGAGTACCTGGGCAACAGAGTGAGACCCTGTTTCTAGAAAAATATATGAATAAATAAGTAAATAATAAAGTGTACAACTCAGTGATTTTTAGAACCGCTTATATTATCCTGGATTAAGCTTGAACACATTATTCGAAGTGAGGTGACACAAGACCCGAAGAATGGGCCCCACTTGTACTCGCCATCAAACTGGTATTGACTGATTAACACTATGGTGCTCAAATGGTGGGAGTGATCACTAGGGAATTGGGGACTGGGGGGTAAACCCACGTCTGAGCGATGTGGGGGGTCACTGTGGAGGGGTGGGACATGCTTGAAAAGTAGTTGGGGAGCGGAATTAGGGGTCTCAATAGGGGAAAGGAATTCCTGTAAAACTCATTTATGTGATTAACTGTACACCTCGGTAAATTCACTGAAAATCATTTAATTGTACACTTAAAATGGAGTAAAGGCATGATATGTACAGTATACTCCAATAAAGAAAAAAATAATAATATTTTCTTGTGGCTATCATTGTTAATGGAAGCAGATTAAATCTAGATTTATCTTTATAGAAAACACACCTCAAAATCTAAAAGGTCACTTATCACAGAAATTTCCAGATACTAGAGAGTATAAATGGAGATGTGGCTGACTCAATTCTCAGATTTTTTTATTCCTCAATTTTCTGCCTTTCCGAGCAGATAAAAAGACTTGACTGTGTTTTCAGTTATCCTGATAGACTGTCCTCACCCTGTGTTCCTAAGACATGGCAGGAGGTGCCTGTTCTGTTTCTAGGGACACTATATATTAAGGATAGAATTTTAATCAGTCCAAGTCTCACAGAATAACCAGTATTTGAGGGCATATTTCCTTCTATATATTTATTTTTATTTCCTCCATTTTCTATCACACCAGAAAAAGATTTAAGGAACTTGAGGCAGGTTGTTATAAAGTATCCCCTTTTCCAGTTGGTAACAAAGGAGAAACTAAATTTAAAAAAAAAAAAAAAAGCATTTCTCATGTCGGGACACCTCATTCAAGTTTTAAAAAGCAAAGGATAGTAAAGATGGCTGACCAAAGTCAACAGCTGCCAGATCACCTCAGAAAGAAGGGAAAGTTTTAGATGAAAAAGAAAACAAACAAACAAACATAGATCAAGTGTAATTCTTAAGGAAAAGTGAAAGAACCTATCAAGGATTTCACAGGAAGAAGTTGCAGAGCAGAACAAGGAGATCAAGCCCCGAGAGGCCTGGCATCCAGCAAAAAGGGTAGGTGGGGTGGTCTGTTTCTCCCTCCCTCACATCTCTGGCAGTCAGCAAGCTCCTGAACTGCTGGAGAGCCTTTCTACCCTCACGATCCCAAAAGCTGTTGCCGCTAATAAACGGAGATTTTCTTGAGGAAAAAGCACCAGGCAGCCAGCCCTTTGGGGTCACTTCCCATCACCATAGACCTGAGCCAAGACGGCAGGAGCCATACTGCTTCCCCACCCACTGTGTACCTTTGTCCTCTCCAGGAAGCTTCAGCCCCTCAGTTTTCGTCTCCCTTGTTCCCACATAAACATTTCCCAACTCCAGCCCAGACTGCGGTAGCCACAGGGGCCAGTGGGTCCCAGGGGATCTGCGTGATCCCAGAGCCTGGACATTCCAGGTAGGCTGCCTTCCAGAGAGAGGGACAGAGACAACTTGATTGAATTAAAAAGCTTCTGTACAACTAAGGAAATACTCAACAGAGCACATAGGCAATTTACAGAATTAGAGAAAATATTCACATGCTATACATCTGATAAAGGGCTAATAACCAGAATGTATAAAGAACTCAAGCAAATTAACAAGAAAAAAAACCAAACAACTCCATTACAAAGTGGGCAAAAGACATGAACAGAAGCTTTTCAAAAGAAGATAGACAAATTGCCAATAAACATATGAAAAAAATGCTCAATGTCACTAACCATTAGGGAAATGCAAATTAAAACCACAATGAGATGTCACCTTACCCCAGTTAGTAGAATGGCTTTTATTTAAAAGTCCATGAGCAATAGATGTTGGTGTGGATGCACAGAGAATGAAAAGTGTCCTTACACACTGTTGGTGGGACTGCAAATATTTACAACCTTTAGAGAAAGCAGTATATAGACTCTTTAAAGTCCTGAAAGTAGACCTACAAATTGATCCACCAATCCCACTACTGGGTATCTACCCAAAGGAAAAGAAGTCATTTTATCAAAAAGACACTCACACTCAAATGTTTATTGCAGCACAATTCACAATTGCAAAGATGTGGGATCAACCTGAGTGCCATCAATTCATGAGTGGATTAACAAAATGCGGTATGTGTATACCGTGGAATACTACTCAGCCACAAAAAAGGATGAATTAATGCCTTTTGAAAAAAAATGGATTGAACTAGAGACCATTATCCTAAATGAAGTACCTAAAAAATGGAAAAACAAACACCAAATGTACTCAATATTAAATTGGAACTATTAGATGAGCACACCTGTGCATAGAGGGAAGTAAAACTCAGTGGAAATCAAGGAGGGAGGGGATGGGTGAGAATCTACTTAATGGGTACAATGAACACTATCTGGGTTATGGGCACACTTATAGTTCTGACTCATGCATTACAAAAGTGACACATGTAACCAAAAACATTTGTACCCCCATGATATTTTGAAATGAAAATAAAAGGGTAGGTAAATAAAGTGCTTTGATTTGCTCTTTACAGAAGCACTGAAAACACTTTAAAGAATGGCACCTGTCTCTCTCTCTTCCCTCCCCCCCTTGTATTCTCCTATCCCCCTTTCCCCTCTGTCTCTTTGTCATCCAGAAGGAATCACTTAATATATAATATCTTATTGGGTTTGCTGGCTATTCAGTATCTAAATCTGAATTTTGTCCACCATAGAAATATTAACTCCTTTTCTCTACCCACCTTTTGGGAATTACATTTGCTGTTAGGTTGTACATTTACTGATTCCAGAATTTACTGATCCAAAGTTGGGTCTGTGTTGTATTTGTCTCTTCCTTCCCTCTCACATTTATCATCATTTTCTGCTTGTATATCTGTCCATTTGTCTTTCTTTCCTTTAATTTCTGTTCCATGGTCCCCAGACAGAAAATGAAATATTAGGTTTGTCAAGCGTATATCATTGTTTAAATGCCTGGAGATGATGGGTTAAACAGACCAATCAATGAAACAAACCTCCAGTGTACTGCAAGGGCTGCAAGGGATGTTCCTTTTGGCTTTTTAAGACCTAACAAGTCAATAACCTATTAATATCATATTCTGCCAGTCACCCCAACATAATTCACATGTGACTTTTTAGGAAAAATTTTACAGCTTGTAGTGAATTAAACAGAAGAATGTTTGTGGCAAAACCCAGACTAAAAATAAGACTGCAAATAAATTGAAAAAGTGAAATGGAAATAATAATTACATGCTTTTAACTGTAAGTTATGCCACAATTATTACAGCTATACTATGAATATCATAAACACATGAAATGATCTAAATTTTTAGATAATGAATCCAATCATTTCACTATTTTTAAGCATATTACCACATGCTATTTCCAAAGAGTTAAATGCCCACCACATGAAAAAGCAGAATCTTTGCAAACTGGGAAGTTTACATTGAAAATAGATGATCATAGAGACAAAAGCATTTTTTAGATTTTTTCCATTTTTAATAATGAAAGATAAAAACAATAGTCTGAATATCAAAGAGAATGTATCTGGAAAGCTTGCTTATTATGTGTAGAGTAAAGCTGTTTAATAGATGTATCTGATAATCTTTTGTATTTATAAAGCCATTTATACATGCACATATTAGGGATGACAGCATATGAATTGCAAAATTGGCAACTTACTTTCCGATGATTCACATGTTGAATCTCTCTTACATGTTTGTTCCTGTTCAGAAGTAAAAAATATTTATACTGAAATATTCTAAAACTCAAAAAATTCTTCAAATATTAACTCTTTAATTCTAAAACTGATTTCACATCATCAGTTTACATGAAATGGAAATTAATAAGTCACTTATTCCATTTCCTAGAAACAAAATTCTTCACTGTATTAAATCTAAAGATTGTACGTGTTATGAGACATTAGAAGAATTCCCTAGCCTTTGCTATTGCTCTTCCCAAAAAGAACTAATCCTGACATCATGATCAAAGACCTAGTTTTGGAGTCCAACAGATGTCATTTTAAATCCTGGCTCCATTATTTAGAAGTTATAGGGCCTTTTTTATCTTCTTATGTGAAATGGAGATTATAACATCTATCTCCACGGGTTTAGTGAAGATTAAATGAAGTGCTGCATCATAACAAGTATAGAGCACATTACTCAGTGCTGGGCACAGAGTAAACATTTAATAAATGGAAGAAAATGTAGTTCATTCAACTAACCCCAGACATGCAAGAACTCTGGACATGATTTGCTCAAACATTCTTATGTCTCAAATATCTCATATATCCTGAATTCATCCACCCATCTTAACAAAGCACTGTCTTTTGAGCTGGACATTATATAGTTATTAAAACAACTCAGGATCTACTTTTCCTGTTTGTTGGCACCATTAGCCATTTCATGCTTGTAGTAATAAAAATGAATGATTATCTCCCATTCCATATGATAGCAATGGGGCAAGCAATAGGAATATGATACCTTTGGGGAGAAAGTACCGTGTCTTAAAAGAAAAAACGTGATGGGTATGATCACCCAGAGTACAAGGTAGATAGGTAACTTTTCCAGCCTATCTATAGTCTTTCCACAGCTTCTCTCCCAAGTACTCCCAATAATTTCCTTTCATTAAATAAGCATTTATTGAGTACCTACTGTATTCAGTGCTGTGAAATAGGCTTGAAATTTAACTGTTAAAATTTCAAACATTCCCTACCTCCACAGAGTTCTTGCCCTTTCATTCTTCTCTAGCATACCACACATCCATCACTTTCTAATCAAGTAAGTTTCTATTTAAAGGTTTAAGTTCACTATCTGATCTCTATTTTTCTTTTTCTTTTTTTTTTTTTTTTGAGACAGAGTCTCACTCTGCTGCCCAGGCTAGAGTGAGTGCCATGGCATCAGCCTAGCTCACAGCAACCTCAAACTCCTGGTTTCAAGTGATCCTACTGCCTCAGCCTCCCGAGTAGCTGGGACTACAGGCATGCGCCACCATGCCCGGCTAATTTTTTCTATATATTTTTAGTTGGCCAATTAATTTCTTTCTATTTATAGTAAAGACGAGGTCTCGCTCTTGCTCAGGCTGGTTTCGAACTCCTGACCTTGAGCGATCCACCCGCCTCGGCCTCCCAGAGTGCTAGGATTACAGGCGTGAGCCACCGC
>CAUYRT010060393.1:0-16590 GCA_963574885.1 Lepilemur ruficaudatus
AGAGTACATACATAGTGCTCCAACTGTATCTACGTACAACCAACACTCCATTTTAAGTGTACAATTAAATGATTTTCAGTGAATTTACCGAGGTGTACAGTTAATCACATAAATCAGTTTTAGAGGAATTCCTTTCCCCTATTGAGACCCCTAATTCCGCTTGTGGAAACTTTTTCTTTGCATTTTGACAAATTGGAAACAACAAATTGGAAACAATCAAAATATCTGGAGTCCAAAGGCTACATTTGTTTGAGTCTGTTTTGTTCACTTATCCTGTGACCTTGAACTAGTTCCTTTTGATTTCTCCATCTGTAAATTGAAGTTCATTATATCTATTGAACAGGATTAAGTGAGGACTCAATAAGATAACATGCATTAAAGGAGCTGGCACATTGTAAATATTTAATGGATATTTACTACTATCCTACAATTTTTAAGTTCTTAAAACTTATTCTTGAATATCTCTGAGCCAAGAAAAAATAAGGATATTCATCCTTGAGGTATCATTAAATTGATGTTCATAAATTAAGGAAGCAAAACACCTCAATTCAAATTTCTTTATATTATTTTTTAACTAATAGTATTCCATTGTAATTACCAAAAGTTGACAATGTTTGCAAAATTCTTTATTCCACAGTAATGATTATGCATTGTCTTACTGTTCTTTAGATATAACGCATTACAATGCACTTCATATTTTTTCACGGGGCTGTTTAGACACTCACTCTAAACTGCCTTTGGTATTTTGTCTTTCATACAAATAAAGAAAGAAGAATCTTATGTACAATTCTGCCATTTGATTCTAAGTTAGAAATTCAGGGTGCTTAAAGACAAGTGAGAAAACAAATCTTTGAATTTGTCTTCTTTTTAAACCCTAAATAGTTGATAACTAAGTTCCAGTTCTCTTGACTGTATCTTCAACACTTTGATATATGTAGAGCTGATCGTGTTAGCTCTATTTTCTCAAACCAGAAAGTGATACAATATTAAATCACCTGACTTACTCATGTCACTCAATAATAGAAGAGCCTAAGTACTCCCCATGCCATATATCCAAAATCTATTTACAAATTAGCTGACACAGGTTTGCCATTGTGCATACGAGTGTTGTGTTTTGTTAGCTATTTTAAGTCTGTTTTCACCTGACACTTTGCTGCTTATTTTGGAAAGCAGAACTTGTTTTATTAAGGTTTCTTTAGACACAACCCAGAGATGACAGGTTTGGAGTTTGGACTCAAAATGGAAACTTTGGGTGTTTAAAATTTATTTACTCTTGGCAAACCACAGCTTCCTGTTATTTGGCCTTTTCATTAGAGTAGCTTTCTTTAAGGAAAGTAATTTTAGACACTCACACACACAAGAAAACTTCTTAAACATTAGATAACTATGGAATAAACCAATTTTTAATGATTAAAATGTAAATGAATAAAAAACATGTGGATAAAATTTTCTTTAAAACACACATGGGTTTAAAAACAAAATAAAATTGTTCAGGGACACATACATCTGGAATTTTATTGAACCCAAAACATTTGAAAAGTAGTTTGTGACCTTCAACAGACTTTTACCACAGCTCAATTCTAAACTCCTTTTTGAACGTATCTAGTGGAACCTCGGTCAAGGGTGAGTTGCTATCAAGGTGAGGTTAAGTATACTGAAATGATGACCTCGTACCCAAATGCCCTTTCTGCTGACCCACTCCAGTGGCTGAAATTTCACCAGCATAAGCACTTTTTTTGTTTTTTGCACTAAAGAGATTTATCACCTGGAAAAGCCAGATTCCTGCTGAAAAAGTAAATAATATTAGGAAAGAATAATAAAACAATTAATATTTAAGTAGTCCTTTACAATTAACAAATCCTTCACATATATTCATGCTTGAATGCTATTTTTTATAGTTTACAAAATGTATTCATGTATTTTATGTGAGCCTCAGAAATGGAAGTGATTTGTTCAAGGCATGTAGGGGTCGAGCCAGGACAAGAACCAAGAACCTCTGTGACTAGTACTTCACCGTGTCATCCTCCCTCTGAGTTAACATGCAGTCCTTTGCCCTAGCCAGCTCATTGGTTGGTTAAACTTCTCTGTTTGTCAGCTGCCACCATTAAAAACTTAGAACAAATACCTGAAAAAATGGGACATAGAAATAAATAATAAGTTTGACTAGGATTAAAGAACAGATGGAATAGGTGGGTCTTAGGATAACGGATACCATGCACAGGTCACCCAGCATCCCAGAAGCCTTATTATCATTAATATTCACAGCAGCCCTTCAACACATCTCCCTTTTTTTTTTTTTGTTTTACAGAAAATGAAATACAAAGAAAATCCAAAGCTTGAACAACTTAAATATTTTGCATAGCTAATAAAGGGTAGGATCAAGATTCTCCCCAGGTCCATGGGACTCTGAATCCTGCAATCGTTCATACCTGTCTCCCAACTAAAGGTCACTTAGGTAGAAAATTTTAATGTTATTACAAATGTTGATCTAAGTTATTTCATTACAATGTAGACTTCATTAGGGAAGAGTTTTTGTTGATTTTGTTCATTGCTCAATCTCTGATACTAGCACAGTACTTAGTCATGGTAGGTACTCAATAAATACTTGAGTGAATGAACGAACACAACATCCAAACGGCTTTTAAAATTGTACAGAAGCATTTCTAATGCACTTGTGCTACATATGCTCACAATGAAAGGAACTCACTTTTACTTTTTAAAATTTTTTTGTGTCTGTCTCCTACCCAAGCACTAACCAGGCCCCCTCCGTATCTCTAAGTATTGCACTTTTATAAACATTATTTCTTGATTTACAAATCTTAGATGATATGAATTGATTTATAATTGAAAAAAAGATTCAACTTTGTGTACAATATCCCCTCCTCCTAACATTTTTTGTTTTCCTTTTTTAATTTCAAAATGTTGAGGAGGTACAAATATTTTCGGTTACATGGGTCATTTTTTAAATTTCAGGATATTATGGGGGTACAAACATTTTGGTTACATTTAATGCCTTTGCCTCGCCCGAGCCAGGGCTACAAGTGTGCTCTTCCCCCATAGTGTGCACTCCGCCTCCATTAGTTGTGAGTTTACCCACCCCACCCCCACCCCAACTGACTGGCACCCAATGACTATTACTACCATGTGAGCACTTTGTTGTTGATCAGTTATTTTTGAAGCTTGAGTCCTGGCTATAGCTGCCCATTACCCAAATAGTGTTCATAGTATCCCTTAGGTAGGTTTATTCCCCTCCCCTTTACTCCCCTCCCCCATGATTGATTTTCACTGAGTTTGACTTCCCTCTATGCACATGTGTGCTCACTGGTTAGCTCCAATTTAATAGTGAGTACATGTGGTGTTTGTTTTTCCATTCTTGAGATACTTCACTTAGGAGAATAGTCTCTACTTCCACCAGATTATTGCACAGGGTATTAATTCATCTTTTTATGGCTGAATAATACTCCATGGTATACATATACTACATTTTATTAATCCACTCATAAATTGGTGGGCACCTGGGTTGACTCCATATCTTTGCAGTTGTGAAATGTGCTGCAATAAGCATTCAACTTATTCAACTCCTTTTTGATGAAAAGTCTTCTTTTTCTTTGAGCAAATAACCAATAGTAGGATTGCTGGATTGAATGGTAGGTCTATTTTTAGTTCTTTTAGGTCTTTGCGGAATCTCCGTACTGTTTTCCATAGAGGTTGTATTAATTTGCAGTCCCACAAACAGGGTCTAAGCATTCTTTTCTCTCTGCATCCACACCAGCATCTATTATTTTTGGACTTTTTCATGAAAGCCATTATCACTGGGGTAAGGTGATATATCATTGTGGTTTTAATTTGCATTTCCCTGATGACTAGTGATGTTGAGCATTTTGTCATATGTTTATTGGCCATTTATCTTTCTTCTTTTGAGAAGCTTCTGCTCATGCCTTTTGCCTGCTTTTTAATGGGGTTGTTTTTTCTTGCTGATTTGCTTGAGTTCTTTGTAAATTCTGGTTATTAGCCATTTATAAGATGAGTAGATTGTGAATATTTTCTCCCCTTTTGTAGGTTGCCTTGCTTAGCTGTGCAGAAACTTTTTAGTTTAATCAAATCCCATTTATTAATTTTTGTTGTTGCCATGATTAACATTGGGGTCTTAGTCATAAATTCTTTGCCTAAACCAACATCTCAAAGAGATTTTCCTACATTTTCTTCTAGAATTCTTATGGTTTCATGATTAGATCTAAGTCTTTTATCTATCTTGAATTAATTTTTGTGAGTGGTGAGAGGTAGGAGTTACCTTCCATTCTTCTGTGTGTGGCTATCCAATTTTCCCAGCATCATTTATAGAATAGGGCTTATTTTCCCCAGTGTATATTGCCTGCTTTGTCAAAGATATGTTGGTTGTAGGTAGATGGTTTTATATCTGGGTTCTCTATTCTGTTCCATTGGTCTGTGTCTCTATTTTTATTCCAATACCATGCTACTTTGGTTACTATAGCCTTGTAGTATAAAGTCTGGTAAGTTGATGCCTCCAGATTTGTTCTTTTTGCTTAACACGTTAACGGCCATATAGGTTGTATTCAACTCACACTAGTTTTGAGCCCAGGGCTGTGTGAAGCAAAACCTTGCAGTTGGTTCATGAAAATCTTAATTGTTGAGGTTCTTGTTATTACAATTGATATTGACAATTTAATTCTAAAAATGTGGATTGCATCGCATTAACTAATGCAAAGAAAATAATGAAAAATAACAAATCAGAAAGGATTGTTTTGGTTTAATAAAGCACCATAGCCTTGGGAACATTTTTTTTTCTAGTGTGGCAATGTGTTGAGAATTGCTTTGGCTATTTGGGCTCTTTTCTGGCTCCAAACAAAGCATAGAATTAATTTTTCTAGATCTGTGAAGTATAACTTTGATAATTTGATGGGGATTGCATTGAATTTGTAAATCACTTTGGGTAGTATGGACATTTTAACAATGTTAATTCTACCTATCCATGAACATGATTTTTTTTTATGTGTTTGTATCCTCTGTCATTTCTTTCCTCAGAGTTTTCTAGTTCTCCTTGTAAAGATCTTTCACCTCCTTGGTTAAGTATACTCCTGGGTCTTTTATTTTCTTTGTAGCTATTGTGAATGGTATTGAGTCTTTGGTTTGACTCTCAGCTTGACTGTTATTAATATATAAAAATGCTACTGTTTTATGTACATTGATTTTGTATCCTCAGATTTTGCTGACTTTATCAGTTCCAGGAGTCTCTTGGTGGAATCTTTGGGGTTTTCTAGATACAAGATCATATCATCAGTGAAGATCAATAGTTTGACATCTTCTTTCCCAATTTGGATACCCTTGATTCCTCCTCTTGCCCGATTGCTCTGGTTAGGACTTCCAGCACTATGTTAAATAGAAGTGGTGACAGTGGGCATCCTTGTCTTGTGCCAGTTCTTAAGGGGAATGCTTTCAACTTTTCTCTTTTCAGTACGATATCGGCTGTTGGTTTGTCATATATGGCTTTTATAATTCTGAGATATGTTACTTCTGTGCCTAATTTGTTTAGGGTTTTTATCATGAAAGAGTTCTGGGTTTTGTCAAATGCTTTTTTTGCATCTATTGAGATGATCATAAGGTCTTTGTTTTTGCTTTTGTTTATGTGGTGAATTACTCTGGGATGAAGCCCACTTGATCCTGGTGGATTTTTTTTTGATGTGCTGTTAAATTTGGTTTGCTAGTATTTTATTGAGGATTTTTGCATCCATATTCATAAGGGATATTGGTCTATAGTTTCTCTTTTTGTTGTGCCCTTTCCTGGCTTTGGCATCAGGGTGATACTGGCTTCATAGAATGAGTTGGAGAGAATTCCCTCCTTTTCAATATTGTGGAATAATTTCTGTGTTATAGGTACCAGGTCTTATTTGTAGGTCTGATAGAATTTGGCTGTAAATCCATCTGATCCAGAGCATTTTTTTTTTTCTGTTGGGAGGTTTTTTATTACTGTTTTGATCTCACTGTTCATTATTGGTCTGTTCAGGAGTTCTATTTATTCCTGGTTGAGTCTTGGGAGGTTGTGTGTTTCCAGGAATGTGTCCACTTCCTCTATATTCTATAGTTTATGTTTGTAAAGATTAATGTAGTATTTATATTCATGGATGATGTCATATATTTCTGTGGCATCAGTTGTAATGTCACCTTTTCATTTCTAATACAGCTTATTAGTGTCTGTTCTCTTCCGGTCTTGGTTAATCTAGCAAGAGGTCTGTCGATTTTGTTTATCTTTTCAAAAAACCAAGTTTTTGTTTTGTTAATCTTTGTATTTTTTTTGCTTTCCAATTAATTTAGTTCTGCTCTGATCCTCATATTTCTTTTCTTCTGGAGATGTGGCATTGACATTATGTTGTTAATTTGTGATCTTTCTGTCTTTTTGATGTAGGCATTTAAGGCTATAAATTCTCCCCTGAGGAATGCTTTTGCTGTGTCCTATAGATTTTGATAGCTTAATGACTGTCTTTGTCATTCAGTTCAAAGAAATTTGATATCCATCTTAGTTTCATTCTTGACCCCCAAATCATTCAGCAACAGATTGTTTAGTTTCCATGACTTTTTGTATGTTTGAGTGTTTCTCTTGTGATTGATTTCTAGGTTTATCCCACTGTAGTCTGAAAAGGTACATGGTATAATATCTGTTTTGTTTTTTTTTTAATTTGTTGAGTCCTGGTTTTTGGCCTAAGATATTATCAATCTTGAAGAGTGTCCCATGTGCTGCTGAGAAGAATGTGTATTCTGTAGTTTTTGGGTAGAATGTTCTGTAAATGTCTGTTAGGTCCATTTGATTTAGAGTTTGGTTTAAGTCCATTGTTCATTTATTTTCTGCTTTGATGGTTTGTTGAGCTCTGACAATAGGATGTTGACGTCCCCAGCAATTACAATGGTGCTATTTATCTTCTTGCTTAGCTCTAGTAAATTTTGCTTTATGTATCTGGGAACTCCTGTGTTGGGCACATATATATATTTAGGATTGTTATGTCTTCTTGTTGAATTGTTCCCTTTATCATTATATAATGACCCTCTTTGTCTTTCTTTACCTTTTTGGGCTTAAAGTCAATTTTATCTGTTGTGAGAATGGCTACATCTGCTCTTTTTATTTCTATTTGCGTGGAATATTTTTTTCAGTTTGGGTCTGTGTGCATCCTTGTGGTTTAGATGTATTTCCTGGAGACAGCAGATATTTGAGTTGTGTTTTTTCATCCATTCAGTCATCCTATGTCTTTTGAGAAGAGCATTCAGTCTGTTAATGTTAATTGATAGTATTGATATGTGGGCTGTTGATCTGTTCATCCTGCTCAGTAGTCCTTTATTGGTTTGTTTTACCTCTTGTTCTGTTGTCTTATAGAAGTTGTGTGTTTGGGGTTTTTTTTTAGAATTTACACTGGTGGCACTCTGTTGTGCTGATTTGTGTATAGTGCTGTTCTGAGTATTTCCTGCAGGGCAAGTCTCATCATGGCAAATCCCTTCAGTGTTTCCTTGCCTAGAAAAGACTTAATTTTTTCATCTATCATGAAACTAAGTTTTACAGGATACAAAATTCTAGGCTGGCAGTTGTTCTATTTAAGCCAATGGAAGATGGGGCCCCAAACCCTTTTGGTTTGTAAGGTTTCTTCTGAGAAATCTGCAGTTAGCCTGATGGGTTTTCCTTTGTATATTATTTGGTTATTTCATCTTGCTGCTTTCAGAATTTTCTCCTTCATTTTGACTTTGGCATAGTTGATTAGTATGTGTCTTGGAGATGACCTATTTGTTATGAATCTTCCTGGTGTTTGATGTCCATCTCATATCTGTATGTCTGAGTTTCTCACAACACCAGAGAGGTTTTTCTCAATAATTTCCTTGAATATGCTTTCCATGCTTTTAGTTCTTTCTTCTTCTCCCTCAGGGATACCTATAATTCAATTGTTAGTTTGCTAGACATATTCCCATATCTCTCTCAGTGATTGCTGGGACTTGTTTATACTCTTCTCTACTTCTTTGAATGACTGGGTTATCTCAAGAGCCTTGTCTTCAAGCTCTAAGATTCTTTCTCCTCCTTGGTTTAGTCTGTTATTAAAACTTTCTGTTGTGTTTTGAAATTCCATAAATGCCTCTTTCATTTCTTTAAGTTCTATTATATCCTTTCTTACATTGTCTAGCTCTCTAGTGACTTTTTCATTTGTTTCCTGAAATTTTTTTGCTTCTTTTTGTTGTTTTGCTACTTTCCTTTCAATTCCATTCATCTTATTTGCCATCCATATTCTGAATTCCATTGCTGTCATGTTGGCAATTCTCTTGTGAGTGGAGTCCATTACTATAGCTCCATTGTGTTCCCTGGGGGCTGTTAAAGTATTTTGTTTTTTCATGTTGCCGTGTTTTTTTAGTGGTTTCTTCTCATTTGGTTCCTCTTCTCTTTGTTCTGGGTTAATAGGATTGTAGGCCACCTATTCTTTACTGGGAACTCTCTCAAACCAGATCCAGGAGTGATGGCTGCTCAGGGGTGGGGGGTCCTGAGTGAAGTGTTGGATCTCAGGGAAGTTTGGCTGGCCCAGGGGTAGTGGTGGGAACTCAATAGTGGGGTCTTGTGGACAAAGCACAATTCTGGAGTCTCAGGGGTGGACTTGCAGGCCTGGGGAGGGCCCAGGAGAGACAGGGGAAGAGCCTCAGACTCAGGCACAGCAAGAACTTCAGAACTGGCTTTGGGGATTTTGGGGGCAGAGCTGCCCATATGGGGAGCTCTTCCACAAATGTGGTTACTGCTGATGCCCGGTTGACAGGTATGGGTTTGTCTGAGTGGCCTGGAGTCCACGTAGGCAGGCCAAAGCTGCTGGTCAGCCAAGGCTCTCCCCCAGCACCTAGAATCCACTGAGGCAGTAGCCCCAGGCTTCTGAAGTGATGCCGGTGGCATCTGAGGCTCCTCCTCTGTTGGGCTTTCATGTGGGGGAGGAGGCATTCTTGGCCTCCAGTTACAGGGCATGGGATTCTCTCCTAGATAGTCAGAGAGTGTGTGGCTCTACTGATATGTTGGGTTTGGACTCCCAGCCTCCAGAACTATGAAACAATAAATTTCTGTTGTTTTAAGCCATTCAGCAGCCTAGAAAACTAATAGAGAGGAACACTGCATTTCTGGAGCAGCGTGAGATGAAAGAGAAGAGTAGGTGATAAAATGGGAGAAGTGAGTATTGTAAAATGGAGATGCCAGCGATCAGAGGTCCAGCCTTGCCCACCAGAATTAGAGTATGTGAGCTCCCCTGGGGCCTCAGCAGCAGGAGTTCACAGGTCTTCATTGTAGTTCTCAGCATTTGTGGGAAGGTTAATTGTATTCCTAGCTCTCCTCTCCTTCCCTGACCTACTGGCTTCCCTGTTTTCTGGTCTGCATCATTCTTCTCCCTTAAATCTCTGCTTATTCTTAGATTCTGCTTCCTTCTCACTCAAGACTATACCTGGTCCTTACTTACCATTACTTTAGCTCATTGCTTTTCCCTTTATTGATTTTTTAAGCCTCAGCTCCTACTCATAACTGCTCTGTTCCACAACTCTATCTCCCAAAAACAATCATTTGATTGGTCTTGCATTACTCTTTGGCCAGAATGTTTTGCCATATTCTTTGGAAAATGGATACCATTGATATACAGTATTGGCTCCAAAAACCTATGAGATTTCTTGTCAAACTGGGCTGGGCCATGTATTAGACACAAGGATCTCCTTTCTTCAGATTAAAGGCAGGCCAATAGGCTTAGGCAGCACATACTATATGCTTCCTCTCTCTTGATTTGAGTGTTGACCCTGAAAAGTCAAAGAGATACCTTTTCCTACATGTGCATCCTCTTATACTATATCTGAAGAATGAAGCAAATGAGATAAGGCAAAAAAAAAAATTTAAAAAAATTAAAAAACACATTTAACAGGATACCCATATAGATGGAAGAACTTGTAGCTATCCTTAAGCATCATGAGCATATATAAAAGCTTGTCTTGGTGGCAGAGTGAGCTGAGGGGAGAAGCCTTGGGGCTAAAGAGTGGAGTGTAATTAATACACCTCCCTTTTCATTTTGGGGGGGATGGCTTCTCTCTATCTCTCTTTCTATCTTCTTTATTCTACTGCAGGCCCCATACATATTATGTATTATTATAGCAAGGTGATAATTTAAACATTAATCCATGTGCATTTCATCATCTTTTTTCACACAAAAGACCGTTCCTTATTTATTGAAGGGCATCCATTACCTTGGAGAGGGTGAGGTTTATTTAAACAGAAATTTAAATTAAAAGGAAAAATAATTATTGAGCTTTGATTTCCAAGAGAGGTGCTTAGAGATATTTCTGAGGCATCAGCTATGAAAGGCAAATTTTTTCAGCTAAAACAGCAATTTTTTGAAAATCAAAGAGCAAAGCCTAGAAGCAGCAAAACAAAGCAACAGAGATAATAACCTTCACCTGTGAATTGCAGCTTGCACGAAAACCGGCCCCATCCCACCTGGAAAAGGAGACTGGGCTCGCCTGTGATTGTTAGGATGTGTTGCAGAAGGAGCAGGAGAAGGAAAGCCAGTGGAATCTTTTTGATGTGGAAAAAATATGTGGAAAAGACAGGAAGCATTAAGGTCGTACTTGGCCTCTGAATAAGTAAGAAGAATCCTTCAGCAGCACCCAGCTCTATTTTAACATCTTTTTCTTTGCCCTTTGCTGAGGGTATCTCATGGGAAGCGGTCTGCACATTCCCTACAGACCACATGTGCATTTGTGCCATGTGACTACCTAGTCTTTCCTAAATACCTCTCCTCAGGGGCCAGTTGACTTGTAAGCTCCCTGAAACAGAAGGGCTATTGGGGATAGTGTGAAAATGAAAACCCCTCAACCTTGGAGCTAAAGGCCAGGGTTTCTCTATGAGGCAGCCCAAAGCAGAACTTCAAGGCATAAGTATCGTTGTGATTTACTAGGTTAATCAGTCTCCTGTATTCTCATTGTTGTCACAAATTGTACTGAGCTATACCATCCAATCACACGTACCAGACTTTTATTTAGTATGTACCAACATGGAGCAAATCACTCAACACCAGCAGCATTAAATCCACTAAATACACTGTCAAGATTTAAAATTAGACCCTAAAAATTCCCTCCAATTATCAACTGAATCTTTAGTTCCAGGTCACATGAGATCCTGGGTAAGTAGTGTTGCTTGGACAAGCATGTTCTGAAAATGCCACTGGAGCCAAGCGGACCCCTGTAGCACCTGCTGCTTCAGGTTACTCCAAATCCAAGGCCCTCAAATATCTTACCTTTTCAAAGGCCCAGCAAATTTTGATATAAAACTTTGATATACAACTTTAGCATTGCTAAGCAGTGTTTCAAAAAACAATAGAAGCCCCAAACAAATCCTAGAAACAAATATGACCAGTGCATAATGTACAATATGAACAATCATTATTTTAGTAGCAGCTCCCCAAAAAACCTGGTGTTCCCCAAACTCAATACCTGACTCACGATTTTCCCATTTGCTGTTTTGAACCATGGGCTCAAGCAGGTGTGCTGGACCATAGGCTTAAGCACATGCTTACTGTATTGTGCAGAGCGGACCAAGGAAATGTTCACCTTGTAGCGGAAAATTTGTGCTTGAGTATAAAACTATGCATTGTTTAGTCCCCTCCAGATGATCTGACTCTGTGCCTACGGAAGCAATTTTATAACACTGTCAATTGTAATCTATAGCAATGCAAATGATTCTTGTCCATAGACAGGTGAATTCTGTCCTGTGTGGTAGACGTTCAATTGATTTCCCTCCCGTCTGTGGAAGGAGCTAGTTTCATCTTCATTTGCATATTCATCTCAGCATTTCTTTACTTCATGTGACTGTAGGCTTTTTTGATCTCTCATTTGAAGGGTTATAACAGCTGCTTGGTTCTGTCATTGATTAATGACTTAAGTAAAATCTTTAATACATGTTCATTTTATATTCTATATAATTTTATAGTTTACAAAATTATCTTTTAAAAAACTTCACAAGGGTGCTGGTCAATGCATGATTACAACATTGATATACCACTTACCACAGGCCAGTATCTGTTCCAAGTGTTTTACATATATTAACTTAGTTAATTCTCACAAATCTCCTAAGAGCAGATACTATAATTATCCCCATTTTACAGATGAGGAAACTGAAGAACAGAGAGATTACATGTCATGCTTAGGAACAAACAAGCCAGTAAGTGTCAAGGACAGGCTTTGAAACCCAACTCATCTGGCTTCAGCACTGATGATTCTAATTCTCTCATGCCAGATGTCCAGAAACTATCACTTTGTAACTTAAAATCATGACATTACGTTTCCATATTTGTGTGTGTGTGTGTGTGGGAGGGTGCCTACTGAATGGACAAATTCTTCCCTTTCTCAGAAAATGACTTCTGAAACATCCCAGTTTCCTTGAAAACATTAGAATTGACAATGGTGGTTTCTCTAGTTCCAGATTCTTTACTGGCACTCTCTTTTCCTACTTAATTTGTATTAAATAAATTACTATATCTTAGCATTTTTCCCTCTGACTCTGCTTTCCTGGCACTGCAGTACTGAGTTGGATATTGGCTATGATTGGGCAAATAATTTCTACTGCTACTTTTAAGGAAAGTGATCAATATGTACACCAGGAACTTCTCCAAACAAGGTTTTTGATCTTTCTTTTGCTAGAATCATCAATTATACATACTCTATAAAACTTCATTTCAGATTAATCTAAACATCAGATTAGTCTAAACATCATTCTATGCTCCTACAACTTAGTTGCTGAATATTGATCTGAAAAACCATTTGCTTGGCTGCAAAGATGCCACTAAGAACTTAAACCACTTCATCCAGATTAGAATCCAAGGGTTTCTATAGCCCATGCTGATACTGTTGGCACTTTCAAAGTATTTTTCGGTGATGGTAAAGAGAATAGCCCATAGGCTCCTCCAAAAATGTTTACTTTTGCTTAATTTTTGAATTGTCTGGTCAATTATCTTTCATTTCTCGGATAACAGCACAACTATCCCCATTATACTCTTTCCTTGCAGTTACAGGAAACAAACTTGGTTGCCTCTGGAATAACAAGCCAGCATAGGATAAGAAATAGGAAAAAGGAGGAAAAAGAATGCAAAAATAGACAACACCAAATCCTACAGTGCCCAGTGTAAAGTTGTAAGAGGTCTCTGTATATTCCAGAAATTTGTTCTTTATCAGATACATGATTTGCAAATATTTTCTCTCATTCTGTGAGTTATCTTTTTACTCTCTTGATAGGGTCCTTTGCACAAAAGTTTTTCATTTTTTTGCATGTGTTATATCCAAGAAATTATTGCCAAATTCAATGTCATGAAGATTTACCCGAATGTTTTCTTTTAAGAGTTTCAGAGTTTTCGCTCAGAATCTTAGTCCTTTGACCCATTGTGAGTTAAATTTTTTATACAGGGATAAGAAAAGGATTCAGCTTGATTCCTTTGTATGTGGATCGCCAGCTTTCTCAAAACCATTTGTTGAAAAGACTGTCCTTTCTCCATTGAATGGTCTTGGTACCTTTATTGAAAATCAACTGACCATTTGAGGCCATTTATTAGGAGGAATTTATACCTTCTGAGAAGCATAGAGAAGCCTTATTTGTTTTAACTATTTGCCTAAAAGAACTGAATCCAAAGTGTTAGTTGTATAGAATTGGCATGTGTCCAGACAGATCCTGGATCTAATCTTTGCAATCAATGTTATGAGGGTAGAGATTGAGCTTTAATAGTTTTTTAAAATGTGAATGTGTATTAGTCTATCTAGGCTGTCATAACAAAATGCCATAGGCTGGGTGGCTTAAACAGCAGAAATCTATTTTCTTCATGATTCTGGAGATTGCAAGTCCAAGATCAAAGTGCCAGTAGGGTCCATGTCTGGTAGGGCTCTCTCCTTGGGTGGCAGATAGTCACCTTTTTGTGGTATCCTCACATGGTGAAGAGAGAGAGTGAGCAAATCCTGAGGTGTCTTCCTTTTATTATAAGGCACCAGCCCTATGGGACTAGGGTCCTACTTATGACCTCATTTGACCTTAATTACCTCCTCACAAGTTCTATCTCCAACTCTAGTCACAATGGGGGTCAGGGCTTCGACATATAAATTTTGGGGAAACACAGCATTCAGTGTATCACAAAGAAGAGGGGTGATCTTTTTGTGTCTGCCACAGTGTGTCTTCATGCTAGCATTGCAGAAAAGAAGGAAAAGTGGTTTTCCCAGTGCAGTGAAATACAGCGTCAGGGATCTTATCGTCATAGAAACTTAGTGGTGGAAGGGACCAAAGAGATGATTCAGTGCACTCATCCTATTGAATTGAGTGAGGAAACTTTATACCTGAGAGGTGAAGTAAGCGCAAGATCATACAGCCAGTAATTCAGACTCAGTTTTGAACCACTTATTCTAATGCTAATTTTTTTGCTCTTTCCATACTGAAAACATTAAAAATTCTGCATCTTCTTCCTTCCCTGTTAGAAATCTTGTGAAATTCTCTTTGTCACAGTGGCATGTAACATGTTCAAGCAGGGAGAAGGAGTCTTTGTATTTCATCAAACCATTTTTTTTAACAAGAATATTTCTCACAGGTAGAATGGCAGCAGCCTGGTCAATTTATCTTCTTCCTTGTTGGCAAGAGGTTTAGACTCTTGGCTTCCAGCTGCATGTAGACGGGCATCAGAAAGGCTATCACAATCAAGAAAAAGGTAATGATTGAACATTACTAATCCAAAGAAATTGTAGGGAACATTTTATTTTATGAAACGCTGGAAAATCATTTTTTGAAATGTTGAGATGTCAGAATATTAATCCAATCTTTTAAATAAAAGCACATCCCTACTTATTAGCTGGTAGATTGGGTCTCTGGGAAGAGGTTTTATGTCTAGAAATAGCTGAGAGGAAGTTGTTTGACCCTAGTCTATTTCCTGTGCGATGCACATTTTGGGGTCCCTGAGCAGATCTGGAAAGTAGCAGGGCTTTCATTCAGCATTACTATGGAAGCAATTTGACAGAGAAAAGGAAGGATGTATTTCCTAGCACCTCATCTTCGTATCTATTGAAAATAATGTATAGATAAATATTCTAGCTAAGATCAGAGATTCTTTAAAACTCTACTCAATTTGAGGCAAGTTCACGAGTCATCTGTGAGCTGGAGTGGATGAGTTTGCCCGTTTTCTTCAACATTCAATGATCCCAGTCTTTTCATCTTGCTGGCATGCAATGATTCTGAGCCTCTGCCGCCGGGTCTGGGGATGGCTGATGTCATTCCAACACATGGGCGAAGCCCACTCTGCATACATTATGGAAAGCAGCTCATGTTAGTATTTAAATGGGACTTGTCTCCCAGCCAAGGAAAGTGCAGGGCCTCTAATAAGCCCCATGTGTGAGGGGAAACTTGTTTGGAAGTTTGGAATTTGCCAGTCTCTGTAGAGGAATGTTCTATGAAAAGGCAGTTCTGTATGTGTCACTATGGCATCACCTCGTCCCAATTCAAGTGCCTTTGGGGATTTAATAGTCTCAAAGGAATGTCTTCTTCTTTGCATTCACCTAATACTGCGCCACACTGGAAATACAGTGACATCCCAGTTTGCTGAGATCACAGTCTTAGAACCTCTCTGAACCTCAGTTTCTTCATCTAAATACTGTAGGAATTTTAGCTAGATGGGCTTTCTGGTTTGCTAGCTATCAACGGCCCCAACTGCTTTGCTACTCTTTACTTTTTAAGTTTTCAGTTCTTATTTGTTTACTCTAACTGCCTCATCCACCTTCAGCTCCTAATGAAACATGCCTCTCCCTTCTCTCACTACCTTGCCACAGAGCTTCTGCCTGTCCATGGAGAAGGCCATTGTACCTGGTTAATGGTTCCATTAATGACTCACGTTCCTTATTCTTTGAGCCCCACTGCTCTTTGTGATACACAACTTCTCCATTCTGAAGAAGGCATTTTCAGGTCACAAACAGCCATGCTGAGCCTAAAACGTTTTCCAGGGGCAAAACCAAGAAGGACATAAATCCAATTTCCTTAGCATCACAGATTGGCAAGGACTGTATAGAACAGAGAGAGGAGTATAAAGCAAACCCAGTGTAGCACAGATAGTCTGAAGTCAGTTCCAGACAGCAAAATGAAGGAGGCATTGTGCAGAAAGCACACACTGGAGGAAAGCAAACCTCTTAGATTTTAATGTTTCACTACTTCCCTGAGGAGGAAGGAGTTAGCACCACACATGCTATTGGCTATTTGTTATAGGTAGATTTATGATTAAATTACCTGTCTGTAAACATGCCACATGTTCAGGTTTAGGCATTCCAAATTAATCCTGGTTTCTGTAAACATTCCAGATTAGAAATTTGTGTGTTTTCAATACCAACTGTTAAATTTTTTTTTATTTCAGCATATTATGGCGGTACAAATGTTAAGGTTATGTACATTGCCCTTGCCCCCCTCCCCCCTCCAGTCAGAGCCTCAAGCCTGACCATCCTCCAGACGGTGCACATCGCACTCATTATGTATATATATACCTTTTTTTTGAGACAGTCTTGCTCTGTTGCCAAGGCTAGAGTGCC